>PVJA010003567.1:0-93665 GCA_004027025.1 Myocastor coypus | reverse complement strand
AACGACCCAGGTTCTAACCCTGAGACCACATGCTGTGCTGCCCTCCATTCCCCAAAACTGGGCACACTATGCGATGCACAGAAATCAGGTGTGGTGGCGCATGGCTTTAGTCTTATCACTGGGGAGAGTTTGATAGAGGATCACTATGAGTCTGACCTACATAGTGGGATCCTGTACCAAAAAAAAAAAAAAAAAAGGATGCCAGGTATTATGTGTGACAACAGGGGCTAGGTCCAAAGTCAGGCCTTTAGGGGGTCATATTGTGTAATATGTAACTCCTCCCTCTCTGTCACCATACAGATTAGCTCCCTTTTATATTGGGTCACATGGAGTGAGAAGGAAACACAGTGTGGCAGCAGCTCCCGTGGTTGGCATTCCTGGCGCTTCCCACGCTTGTGCGTGCTGGATGCCGTCTTCATCTGCTGCTGCATCTTATACATGCTTTCATCTTTATTTCTCCAAAGCTCACTTTTACCTCAATGCTCTATGATTTCATTCATACATTTAAAAAACGATGCTTTTGCTTTTGTCCATGTCTGCAGGACATAATGCCTGCCTTCGTTGTGGGCAGTTGGCCCATGGGCACCACACATCTTCATATATATTCGTCTCTCTGCCCCATACCCCTCCCTCCATACCTGGATCTGGTTCTGTCCTGATTCTGTCTGGTCCACAGCCAGGCTAGGTCTGCGGCTCTGGCCAGGCTCTTCAGCCCTGGCTGCATGACACAATGCCTGCAGCGGAATCAGCTGCAGTCTTTGGGAATCCATAAAAGAGAGCACACGACTGGCTGGCATTTACAGAACTAATTTCCTCCAGTTTAGCTCTGCTTGTTAATTAAATCTGCTCAAACTGTCACTGTGGACAGTTCCAGGAAGATCTGGGCGGGCGTTGAGAGTGAAATGTGGCTGTGGGATTGACAGATCTGCGCCAGTGTGGCTTATCAGGGACAGTCTTCTAAAGGGCTGTGGCTAAAAAGCAAATGAGAGAAGGGCAGGGGGAAGACACACAACCGTAGGGATAAGTCTTGCAGATTACTTTAAACCTTATGCCTCTCTACCACAACAACCTACATCTCTATGTTGAAAGACACTGAGATATATGGGAGTGATAAGTTGAACACATAACTGGGGTTTGCAGCTGTGCTTCTGATGGAACGCCTAGGTTGTGGTCACCTGCGGTAGAACAAAATGTGGAATGGGACCCGGCACTCTTGGCTTGAAAACGTGGCTTTGACCCTTTTTGGTTATATGGCAAAAACAGACAAACAAACAAACAAACAAACAAACAAAACCAATGTTCTTAAACTTGTAGAAGTTGAGATGTGATATTACTGAGATTGGAATTTCTAGGACAAAATGACATATATGAAAGCTCATTATGTAGCAGTTATTTAACAATTATTGCTTTTGAAAAATACCTTATATGGTATTTTTTTACTTTGGAGAAAGCAACAGCCCTTCCAAGTGAAGACTTATAAATGGAAAAGTATTTCTTTTTTTAATTGGTTAAGTTTATTGGTACAGTTTAGACATGCAGAATGATCCTATTCATCATGGGGAATTTGAACCTGGACAGGATATATCTTCATTGTTCTTTTTTCCTTTTCTTTCATTCCTGTCATCCTTTCTTTCTCTCCTTATTTATGAAAGTTTTCTGTCCACTTTTCCCTTCTTTTCCACTTTTCCTTTCCCCTTACTCCTCTCTATGCCCCTTTCCGTTTAAATATTGTCTTCCTGTTTCACAATACTTACCAATAACATTGGTATGTATATTCACATTTTCAGTTTCTGACAACATAGAAACAACGGAATATTTACATAGGTGTGCCAACTTATTTATCTAGGAATGCTTTGTGTTTATGCCGGGCAGGCACTTGTGCCCCTGAGGTGTTTCCCCAACCCCACCTTCTTTATGACTAGCTAGTACTCCATTACGCAAGAAGACGCATCTTTTTTATTCATTCATTAGTTGATGGACATTTGAGTTGTTTCCAAGACCTAGCTATTACAATCTGTGTTGCTACAAACACAATTGCACCTATATTGCTGTGCTATAATGCTTTTAATTCTTTTTGGGAGATCTTTCTTTTTACTTCACATCGAAATGACAAGCAAAGGAGAAATAGGTTCATACACACTGATACAAGTGTGCAGTATAATATTGTGAAACCATTACAGAGTCACATTTTAATGAACATTTCATAACACCATCATGCTTATGTGAGAGCATGAAAAACTTTAGAATGCTGAATTGTATATAAAAGTAAGCATGATTTAAAAAATAAATACAAAGAAAATTATTACAGTAAGGGATGGTGAGATAGCTCAGCAGACTAAGCACCTGCTTAGGCAAACACAGGGATCAGGGTTCAACCCCCTGCAACACATGCCACAATGGCCCTGCCCCCAGGCATGCTGAGCTGGCCACTGAAACTGGGCATGGTGGCGCACACCTGTAATCCTGTGTTAGTAGGGGAGGCTGAAGGCAGGAGGATCATTACAAATCTGAGTGGTGTACCAAATATATAAGACACCAAACAAACAAAAAACTGTAATGGTTATTATTAACAATGTAATACTTCTTAATCTTTTATGGTGAGGTTGAAGGACAATTTTATTTACTTCATTTCTTTTATCCTTTAAATGTATAATTTTACAAATAGAGGTATTCACATTAGTTGTTCAGATTATCAGATATAAGCATTCAAAATTGGTTTAAAAATTAGTAAAGAAAAGAAATCAAGTGTTAACTGTGCCTTTCAATAGACCAGAAGTATCACTTCTAATGGTTTTTAATTTTATTATTTGTAAGTTTCTTTAAAAATAAGAGTGAGGTAAAATATGAAAATGATTCAAACGTTAGAAAAGTCACCGAACACCAAAGAAATCATTCTCCTGGATGATTAGAAGTTGCCACCAAAGATGATTTTGAGAACAAGTTTGTCTAAATTTCTGTGAGCCAGGACAGTATTCTCTAGAGAGAGTGACTACTTTGAAAGATTAAAAGTTGCTTACACAAAGGCAATGTAATTATGGTTTGATGTAAAACAGTTTGAGAACTCTGTAAAAAATCCATCTATTTCTGACATGGCCTTTACAAAACCTTCTCATGACATAAATGAAGGGATATCTGAGTTTGACATAAAGCCATACAGTGGAATTTAATTTAAAATAAAATTGAAACAATTTTTGCACTCCCCCTAATCATATTTTAGTGCCTGGGAGCCATATGTGACTTGTGACTCCTGCAGCAGCAGCAAAGATGTTGATAATGGGTTTCATCTTGGAAAACCCAGGGGACAACACAGAAGAAATGCAGGAATGCCCAAACTATACAGGGGACCACTAGGGTTGGCAGGGTTGGAAGAGCTCTAAACAGCAGGAAGAAGCAATCAGCAAGTGCTGTCCAGAGGAATCTCTTAGTCTGTCTGCCTCTCCTGTCAGATACCTTTTCTAGTCCTTACTTGTCATGGAACAACCCAAGTCCTTACCTGTGCTCCCTACTTTCGACCATCACCTACCTCAGGTGAGACCTACCTAGAGGCCAATAAGTCTCTTCCCATGGGTCATGGGTTATTACACATCTTGCCCCAGAGTTCAGCTGATAAATCTTGGAGACAACCACCCAGTGAGTGCAAAGACAAGACAGCGCATCATTGCCTCATTTAAGAATGCCAAGATGTGGCCCAGCCCTGAATTTCTGTAGCAAGCATTAGCTATGTGCAGAAGCACTGACTCTGGCAAGGTCTCAGGCACCACCTCCTCACATCGCTTTCTGCTGAGTCTCTGTTCCAGGGCTATGTTCCTCTTACATACACTTGGATTCTGCCAGGCTCCACCCATGGGCAACAGACACCTCTTTCTTTTCTATTTCCATAGACTTATTACAAACTAAAATTTTTTTCAGTGCATGTTTGCAGTGCACCACATTTAAATTCATCTCTGGGAGTAGGTATCTGTACTTAACATAACTTAATTCTTTTTTACCTTTAACCCTGTCTCTGCTTTTCCCTTTCCTTCCTTTGTAGGTCTTTTCATTTGTGAAATATCTCTCTCCCTGTTTCCTGTTTCTGTCTTTTTGTAATGGTGGATTGAATGTCAGCTTAAGAAGTTTAGATGCTTAACTAAGTCACTCAGCAGGAACCCAGGGTCTTTACTTTATAAATACCCTCATCTTATGCAAGGGGGAGGCATAGAGACTGCATGAGTACTACTCCCGCCATAGGGGGTGGTAGTCTGCTTACAATATAAAAGAGGCAAAAAGGCATGCTCTCCCTGCTTTCTGCTCTTGCGGCTTTGCTGCCTTCAGCTGTGTTGAGCTGTTGCCTCTGTACCATGTGCCTCCATGCCTTGGAGCCAGGTGATCATGGATGGAAACCTCCACAAACTGAGCTAGGTAACCCTGCCCCTCTTTAATTTTGGTGTCAGGTATTTTGTCTCATCAGTGAGAGAAAAAGAACCAGCATATGTAGTTTGAGACCAGCCTGGGCTACAAAACCGAACTGCGAGACTCTGTCTCAAAAAGATTAAAAAAAAGAACCAACACAGTTTTATAAAATTATTTATACTTCGGGTGTCTCATTTCTGAGAAGTTCCATGATACTGAAGCCTATGTGTCTGATTTGTGTCTCAACATATTCAGTGGTCACAGGGTGTGCCCATTTTTCTACACATGACTAATTTGTCTTTTTTATGATAGAGTAGTATGCTATTGGGTATAAATACCACATTCTCTTTATCCATGCATCTGGATAAAGAATACATAGGCTGCTTTCAAGATTCAACTATTATGAATTGTGCTGCTGTAAACACAGGTGTGGGCTGGGGAGAAAGCTCTGTGGCACAAGTGCCTGCCTGGCAAGTGCAAGGCTGTGAGTTTGAATTCTGGTCCTAAAACAAAACAAAACAAACAAACAAACAAAAGAAAACCCCACAGGTGTGATTATCTCTATCTTTTTGTTGTTGTTTGGAACTGGGAATCAAACTCAGGGCCTCAAGCTTGTCAGGCAAGCACTGCACCACTGAGCTACGTCCCTAGTCCCATAACACGGGTGTGCATGGAGCACTGTATCAGTATGTTTTTAACTGTTTGGGGAAGGTACCTAGAAGAGGAATAGGTGGGCTTAGGGGAATTTTCAGGTTTAATTTTTTAATGCTGGTTGAAGAAGTATAAACGGTCAATAGATACATTGAAGAGCCTTCTGCAGAGGTGAGGAGGGATAAAACCAGGGCGGGAGTGTATCCCTTACTTTAAGCCTCTTGGGGCACCTTGGGGAGCACCCGTGTGGTTATAACTCATCACTGTGCCCCCAGCTCTGTCTCTAGAGTTCTGAGCACCTCGTCTTCTCATTGTTGCTCAGTCACCAGTGCACAGAGGGTCTCCCCGCTTCTGAGCACTAGTTCCTCTAATGTCCTTTGGCCTCAGCTCTTTACTGCCAGGCAGATCAACCTTCAGTCTTAGGTTCTACGCACCCCAAATTATGAAGAGTGGCTTCTGTTGTCATGTTCCATGCCACTCAACTGCTGCACACATGGTCTGTCCTCTGCACACCTTTCCAGATTGGAGGGTGCCCCATTCCTGGTGACTCCTGAGGACCTATGGTGGCACTCTCTGCCATGGTTCCCAATGTCCTTCCTCTTCAGGATTATTTTTATTTTTTTGTGGGACTGGGGTTCGAACTCACGTTCTTGCACTTGCCAGCCAGGTACTTGTGTCATGGAGCTATCTCCCCAGCCCCCAGTGAGTCATTTTTAGTCCTCTCCAGTGGCTTAACTATTTTCACATAGTGCCTGCCCTCTGACTCCTCAGAGACTCTTTGTCTTGCTGTTTCTGCACAGAAGCCTGTCCTTCCCTTTCTTAGTGTGTCTTTGCCACCAATTCCATTTGCACTGCTGTCTGCACAGCTTCTGGTACAAGGCCTGATGTGGTGGCACAGTCAGAACTACTTCTGAGTAAATAAATAAATAGCGGGGCTGACAAGATAGCTCAGCAGTCTAAAGTGCTGAGGCAAGTTTAGGTAGATTCAGGGGACTACAGTTTGATCCCCAGCACCACATGTCACGCCAGCCTTGCCCTCAGGGCAGGCTGAGACAATCAAAATAAAAAAAAAAATAAATTTAATTGCAAACATAAAATGAATAAATTTTATTTATTTACAAATAGCAAATATTTAATTTGGTTAACAAAGTTTTCTTAGTACATATTGGTAATACATAATGAATATATTCATCATGTGGAACTTATATATATCAGATATGTCAATCACATCTTAACCTCTCTGTCTCTCTGTCTCTGTCTCTCTCTGTCTCTGTCTCTGTCTGTCTCTCCTCCTCCTCCTTCTCTCTCTCAAATAGGGTATCACTACGTAACTGCACTCACTATGTAGTGCAAGGTGGCCTCAAACTCACAGTGATCCTCCTGCCTCTACCTCCCAAATTCTGAAATTACATAAGTGTACTGACACACCTGGCCCCTTCTCTTTTCCCTCTTCTCTCCAGCCCTTGATCCCACTCTCCTGTGTAAAGTGTCTACATTGCTCTTTCTTATCATCTATTGCTTATATTATTTGCTCTTTAAATCACATTTGGGGTTTCTCACATAAGAGAAGCTGTGAAATACGTAACCTCTGTGTCTGATTTATTTCGTCTAGCATTATGGTCTCAAGAAGTATCCGAGTTCCAAATGGCACAAATGTATCTTCCTTTGTAGCTGGGGAGTCATACTCCACTGTGTGTACGTACATCACATTTCCTTAACCCTTTATCTGTTGGTGGACATAGAAATCATTTTCTAGATTTAGTGATTGTGTGTGGTACATAAACATGGGTCTATGTGTGTCACTGTAACATGACTTCTAATGGAAAACACTGCGATCTTTTTTTTTAAGAATTTTTTATTTCATTTATTTATTTTTTTCTTGTTTCAGAACCTTTATTTGTTTATTCACTCATTTTTATGGCCGGCTCAGCCCGCCCCGAAGGCAGGGCTGGTGCAGCATGTGGTCCCGGGGATCGAACCGCGGTCCCTGAAGCCTCCCAAGCTTTCCCAAGCAGAAGCTTTAGACCACTGAGCCATCCCGCCGGGCCCCACACTGCGATCTTAATGTTCATCCATCCTGGAGAGTTACACATTGAGACTACCTTCTGGTGTGATCCTTTGGGCAGTATTGGGTCATGATGACAGAACCTTAACAAACGGAATTCACACCTTATCAGACAGGCCACCAAGAAGGGATTGTCTCTACTTCCCTGGGAAACACAGAGCGATATTATCTAGGGACCAGAGAATAAGCTGACACCGGATTTGCTGATGCCTTGGTTTTGGATGCCCCAGTCTCACAAGCAAAGAACAATAAATGCTCGTTTATGTGTGCTCCATTTTGCTTCTACTTCACTAGCAGGCTAAGGCAGAAAGCTGCCTACATCTGTGACTGAGACTTTGTGTGACAGAAGGAAGTTAAATTTCAAGATCCTGAAACCATTCCTTACCTATACGGTGGAGTTAAATTTTTGAGCTACATTTTGTGGTGTTTTCCCAATAGAAAACTTGGATGCTCTGACCCCTAGAGATATCTTGGGATTCCTTCTATCAATTTGTTTTATTTCACTGTTCTTTGCTTTGGGCCCCATTTTATTATTTCTTGCATTGCTAACTTTTTTCGGGTGGGTCTTCAATTAACACAGCGTTGGGTAGATATCCCATAGGGAAATTTCTTTTGGAACCCACCCTAGATTTGAAGTTATACAAGCGTAATACAATTTCCGGGTATCAATAAAAGATCAAGTTATGTATATTTTTGGGATAAAATATGACTCCTGGTCTTCCTTATCATCTAGATTGATTGGTCCTTCTGAACTATTGAATTGTAGTGAAATGTGTGTGTGTGTGTGTGCGTGTGTGTGTGTGTGTGTGTGTGTGTACCCCAGCCCCCATGTGACTGAGGAAGAGAGTTTAGGAGAAAAAGTCTGCAGAAACTTATTTTTTCTTTAGCTTTAGTATCCTTTTTTATTTTTTTTTTTTAGAAAAAGTCTGCTAAAAATTTGAATCTTAGAATTAAACAAAAATATGCTTAAATCTGTACTACTTAATAATTAAAGGAATTTGCAAAGGTACGACCCATTTGTTTAATACAAAATGGGAAGTACAATAACTCCCTAAAAAGATTATTGTAAAATTTTTATGATGTAAAATTTGTTTTAGGCCTGGGGATATAGCTCAGTGGTACAATGCCTGCCTGAAAAGTGCAGAGTCCTGAGTTCAATTTCTTACATCAAATACAATAGAAAAAATAAAAGTAAATTTGTTTTAAAAGATATAATTGCGAATGACCTAGTGTATCAGTCAGGACTAAACTGCTGGTATAGAAGGCTTGCACTGGAAGACACACACATGCCAAATAGCTATCTCATTTATCAGCTGATGAAAGCAACCAGTGAGGGTGCTTCTTTCTCTTTCTTCGTCTTTTTGAAACAAGGTCTTGCTATGCAGTTCAAGTTGTTTTTGAACTCACTCTGTACTTTAACTTCATTAACAGCAATTCTTCTGCCTCAGCCTTCTGAGTGTCGGAATTATAGGTGTCACTACACTGGCTCAAGATAGGACATTTCTATGTCTCTGTTTTTAAGTCATAATTACTTACAGTATTGGCATTCATCTCAGGTAACTATCCAGGCCAGCCACATTATAGAGTCTCCCATAAGTATAAAAGAAAAATTGTACTCACCTGGACACCTGGATGGTGGTGAGAGGCAGGATGTGATTGTGTCTAGGTCTTGCATCCAGCTGAGTCAGTGGAGTGTCAGCCACCTCCTTCCTAGCTTGGGTGGATGTAGGCTTGGCTTTCAGGGGCCCAGGAGCAGGAGCTGTGACATGTGGTAGAGACACTACATGTAAGCCAGGCCCTGAAGACCACTTACACTCTGAGTTTCTGACCGTCTGGGCCATGGTCTTAGCAGTCACTTGCTCCTCTCTGACACACAGTGCATGTGGGATCCCTATCTGCTATCATCAGAAATCACAAGTGGTGAGTCTGGGGCCCACCTGGAGGAAATTCAGGGCAATGCTTCTTACATGAAGAGCCTGCCTTAATCATTTTACATACCTTTTCTCAACTGAAATTTGAAGTTACAAAGCATAGCTTTTCTATTATAATTAAAACCAAATTTCTCCCCTCTGAAAATTCACAAGCATGACAGCCATATGCTTCCTTTACTTAAGGCAGTGATATGAAATACAGATGGGAAATAGCCTTCATGGAAAGCTATTTTTTTTCTTTTTCCCTTTCTCTCAGAGACACGACAATAATCCATATTTTGGTGTTTGATTTGCTCTCGAGGATTATAACACCAAGCCTAACCTCTAAAGTGTTTAGAATGCTCAGACTGAGTCTTACTTCTCGGAGATCTTTTCCTCCCGAGGAATAATTCACTTTTTTCAGAGGCAAGACTCTTTTGCTTATGAAATGTCTCAGAGAATAAATATTCATGTGCTATGGAAATGGAACCCAAGAGAGACTCGAGAGAGCAGACGAGACATACATGCCCCTTCTCCTTGCCATGTGCCCACAGATCCTGGTATCCTTACCTCATTTACTTTAATACCATGGCAGTTAAATAAGATCAAAAGTGAAGCTCAATTACAACTGCTAAAAAGACAGAAAGACCATGCTTCTGGTGTTGGATGGCACGTGGTGTGACAACTCACTGTCCAGGCTTGCCTTTCCAGCTTCTACTAGGGTTCCAGCCTTTCTAAAAATAAGCATACCTATTGCAATTGTCCATGTCAGTAGGTATGGACATAAGCGACCTTACTGGTGTGTACAGTCTCAAATTAACTGAGATTATTTGTCAGGACTCACTTGTATGACTTGCAACGTGCAGGTTTCAGATTTCACACTCTCTGGGTTGAAGTGTTATTGGGTTTACAAATCATTTTGCATAAGGTGAGAAAATCAAGACAAATTTGCATATGATAATTTAGATGCAAAGCCCTTTAATTTATTTTTTTTTAAATTTTTTCATTTATTATTTTTATTCTTGTTTCAGAACCTTTGTTTATTCACTCATTTTTATGGCTGGCTCAGCCCACACCGAGGGCAGGGCTGGCACAGCATGTGGTGCCGGGGATTGAACCGCAGTCCCTGAAGCTGCCCAAGCTTCCCCAAACAGGCGCTTTAGACCACTGAGCCATCCCGCAGGGCCCCAAAGCCCTTTAATTTAGATTTCAACGTTTCTTCACCTCAGATGATGCTGACAAAGACTTCTGGAATGGAACTTAGAGTGATGTCATCATCATTCTTGCCACTGCTAATCAGTTTTTATCATTATTATTATTATTATTAGTATATTACCCCAGAAATTAGCATCATACAAAGTTTACTCTGAGTGATAAGCAATCAAAAACCACAGAAGTGCCCGGAACCTGACATGTACAAGGTGGAGGTGTCTCTTTTAAAAGTTGGACTTCAGCAGTCCCCAGCTTAGCCTGGAGATACTCTGAGGAACCCTGGTATCTGGAAGCAGACTGTGGTAGTCGCATAGAGGCCAGCGTTTGTATTCCAGCTATGTAATGAAGTGTGTGTATGCTCTATGAGTCCAGAATTCCTCTACTTGTAGGCGAGTGAATGTTGTCGTTAAAAGTTCAGACCTTGGATCAGGAGTCAAATTAGTTTGTGTCTTGCTCTCCATTGACTTGAACTTTCTAATGCTTACTTTTCTTCTGTGCCAAATGTAGAAAAGGATAGTGTTTCTGAGAGACAGGAATGAAGCAGATTGTGTGAAAGTATTTAACACCAGTTGAGTCAGAACTGGGAGAGCTTAGGGTATGACCTCTGGTCCAAGGTCAAGAGAAGGGGAAATGAGAGGAGCAGGTTGGGCAGCATGCAGCAGGTGAGGGCCACAGTCTTACTTCCTGTGCCCTTTGTTCTCCTCAGGTGTCAGTGGAAGGGAGATGTCTTCCACACAGTGGAGGGTTGCCTTTGCTGGACATCTTTAATCTGGGCACCCTGAGGGCAGACAGGTACACAAAGAAGATTCACCCTTGTAGCTGTGGCTTTGCTTTGGAAGGTGAGACACAGGATAACAACCCTCCTAAGTCTTATGGTGAAGGATAGGCAACTTGGAGACATAAAACACCATACGCTTGCTGTGATCCTTTGGGTGACCAGGTGAGCCTGGCTTACTGGCCACAGCTGAGGCAGATTACGAACTGGCCACTCGTCACTCGCTGCTCTGCCCAGGAGTGCTCTTGAGGCAGCCACTGACAATTTTCTCCTTCCCAAGCTGTCCTTGGCAGTGGTCCTTATTCACATCCTGCAGACAAAATTGTGAACAGCAAACAAACATATAATGTCTGGTGTCCTGTGCAGTTGCAGCTTCAGGGTGTGCAGTCAGCAGAGGTGGAAGTCCTGATTTCTGTGTTTCCTGCCTTACATGGTCTTATGCTCAATTTCTCAGTCTATAAAATAGAAATCAGAAGTCATGTCTCATCTGAAACCCCATAAAATGTTATCTGTGATCTGGTATGCAGGCAGACATATTCCAAGTTAATGTAATCTGGAATATCCAAGTAAACTAGATGGGAGGCTGAATTTGAGCAATACAAACTGTTTAGAAGTTCGATGAGAAGGAATGAAAAGGAGAGAATGCCTATTGCACAAGACCCCTTAAAAATGTATGCACAATCATTTGGTTCATTTTAATACTGGTTTTGTCTTTTCTCATTTAGAAGGTAGTAACATTGCTCTTAGTAGTGTAACAAAATAGGTACCTTGATAGACTCTTTTAACTTAAACCATTGAAAATGTTAGACTAAAAGTGGAGGGTTGGATAGACAAGAAAATGAAACATTTTCTGAGGCAAAAAAATTATATCAGAGCTGGAGCCCAGAGCTATAAGCTCCTTTTACACACAAATTATTTGCTGAAGCCTAGTGAACATCTGTTTTTGTTTTGTTTCCTTTTTCTCTTAATGAAAGTATAATGAGGGAGTTCATGCAGTGTTATCGAGGTAAACCAGAAAAAAATAAGCTTCCCTATACCCTTAGGGTTTCAAAGATAGGTGTACATGCACACCAATACTCACACTACATTTAAATAAATTAAAGATGGAATTTATGCAGAGATCTTCAGAGCCAGGCAAAGTAGAGAATAATTTTGCTTAGGAATAAGCAGGCCAAAAGGTAATACTCATGTGGATTGCAGGCCACATTTGTATTCTCTGGGTGCCAATTAAAACCTTAGTCTGAGAACTGAGGTTAAAGTGATTCTCAGTAGGAGTTGTTCCCAGGAGCCTGGGAGAGGTAAACATGTAAATCCTCTGGGAACTAATTCACCTTCCTGGACACCCAAGGGAATTCACACATGGAGACCTTCAAAGCACATGAGCTATGATTAACAGCCAAATTAAAGGGGAACAAAGAGTAGAACCATACCATCAAAGACTTTAGCAATAGGTAAAGTATATATAGTATATTTATAGTGTATATAAAAATATTCTCATATTTAAATTACTTTAAAAGTAAGTAAAGTACATAGGTTAAAAAGTTAAAAGATGATAAAAATTAAAGACAATAAAAGTAATAAACAAATCCCAGACAACACTGGAATACTTGTAAGAAGAACACAGAATATTAAGCATGACAGATAAAAATTACACAATTGGAAAAATTATCCAGAAGCCAATATAAAGAAACATTATGCTGGAATTTAAAAAAAAAAAAAACTGCCATTTTCAACAAAGTTAAGCACATTCAAATCATAAAATGTTAAACTACATGTATGTATATTAAAAGTATACCGCCACTGAGATCATGTATTCCATGAATAATCCATAGAATGCACTCCACTTTTATAAAAGTGATAGTCTGGACTAATATGGTAAGGGAAGCTGTTCATTGCCTTGACAGTGGGAAAAGTCACTGACATTCTTGTTTGTGATTTCTATTCAACACTTTACTGGAGGTTCTGACCTGAAAAACAGAAAACTAGACCCCAAGTTGTAGAGACATAAATGTAATCATTTTTACCTACAGATAATATGAGTGAATAAATAGAAAGCACTTTAAAGAATCCTCAGTGTATGTCCTAAAACGAATAAATGAATTCATCAAGGTTTCAGGGTCAAAATATAAAATCTATTTGTGGTGGATTGAGTAATGATCAGCTTGCAGCACCCAGATGGAAAGCTGAAATGAGTCAGCATGGTTCAGGGTGTCCTGAGAACCGTTGCCAACTGCATAAAAGAAGAACTGAAGGAGACAAAGATTCTCCTGAAGAAGCTTGTTATACTGGCTGTCCCACTATCAACTTAGGTACTCTTATCAGAGGAGGAGGCATGCGGGTCCTTTCTGCTACTGAGAATGACTGTGATTCTCTTCAGGGGAGCTCTAGTCCTTGAGTGTCGATCTGGCTCCAGGGCAGATCCCTCAGCCTGCTGGTACAGATCCTTGATGCAGCAGGTGCAGACATTCTAGCTTCCATCCATGGCCTCTGGGCTTTCTCAGTGTAGGTCCTTATCACAGACTTGGAAGTGACACACATTGGGCTCTAGACCCTCAACTGGATTTTTTGTGGTGCATCTCTAGTGCAGGGACAGATCTCTTGCACTCGTTTGCACTTGACTGTTTGGGTGGATATTATAAAATACTTCTATAACATATATATCATATATGAATCTTTCCCCTTGTAAGCCCCAAGTACAACATTTCCATATATAATAAATACTTAAAAGTGAAATTTGGAAAGAATTCCAATTATAATATTAAAAAGAAAAATACGTTTTAAACATTTAATTCAATGTAATATCTCTCTCCTTCTCTCTAAACAGGATCTTGCTATATAGTTCAGGCAGCCTTGAACTCACTGTGTGTCAGAGGCTGGCCTCAAACAGGTGGCAATTGCCCTGTCTCAGCCTGCTGAGTACTGGCATCACAGGCCTGTGTCGCCACACCTGGCTCAATCCAGGTCTTGTAAAAATCTTTTCAGGCATTTTTTATTTTTGAGACATTAACAAGTAAACCCTAAAAATCCATGTGAATATGCAAAGGATCCAGAATAGCCATACAATTTGAAAAAAGATAAAGTGTAGAACAAATATGTTTTTATTTCAAAATTTACTGTAATGTTACACTATAAATGCAAGGTGGATTGACATAAAAGCAGGCATATAATCAATGAAACCAATTAACAGTCCAGAACTAAGCCCTATCGTTTATTAGTAAATTGATTATTTAAATGGTGCTTAGATAATTCAAAGGGAACAGTGCAGTCTCTGTGAAAAGAATGTGCCCAAGAAAAAGATGAAATTAGACCTTTATCTCTCTCGGCACGCATGTTAATATAATAGACTCTATACTATAGGCTTGGATATGCATGATAGAAGTGAAATAGTACTAGAATAAAATACAATAGGGAATATTACTGAGCAACTAAATTAAGCAAAGATTTTGCAAATCCTTGTTAAATTGCATGTCATTCTAATTAAATATTTTCCTATCAAAACACTTTAAAATCACATTTGGAATATAGGACTTATATTTAGAACATTTGCAGTTTACTTACAATTTATTAATGAGGAAACAAAGCCTCTTTCCCTAGAGCACAAACTTTGAATGGAAATTTCACTGAAGATATCTATGTAAATAATAAGCACAAGAAAAATGCTCAATATAATTAATCACTAAAATACAAAAAAGATATTTAGCTTTCAGTTCAAAATAAAACTGAGAGGTAATAATAGATGTTGATGGGGCTGTGAAATGATTGTAGTTCTTGCACATTTTTCAAGAGAATATAAAATCTTATATATACTTTAAAAGCAAATTTGGAAGTTTCTTGGGAAGGTAAATGTAAATTTATTAACAATATGACATAGCAATACTTCCTTGGGCTATATATCTAATGAAACTATGTGTTTCTATACAAACAATCGTATATAAAAGTATATAACTTTGTCTGGGAAGATAGCTCAGTGGTCTGAGCACCTCCCTGGCAAGTGTAAGGAACTTAGTTTGACTCCTGTTACCACATGCCATGCCGGCCATGCGCTATGCTAGCTACCAAAACCAAGTATGATGGTGCACACCTGAAATTCCAGCACTATAGAGGCTGAGATAAGAGAATCATTATGAGTCTGAGCTGTGTAGTGAGGCCCTGTGCCAATTAAATGAATAAATAAGTCTTTTAAAAATGTATATAGCTAGATTGTTTGAAAGAGCTTCAATTGGAAATGCTTCAAATGCTTATCTAGATACATCAAAAAATGTGATATGTATATCCACTTATATACTATTCATCTAGCAACAAAAATAACTATTTATGATATACATAGTGAGGTCTGTTGCCTTACCCAAAATTCCAGCAACAGCTAATCTTTAGAGAGTAGAAACAGATTAAGTGGTTTTCTGAGAATAAGTATAGAAATAGAGATAAACTGAACTGCACGTAGGCAGGAGAAATTTTCATGATGGAAATGCTATAAAACTGGGTTGTGATGATATTTGCTCAACTCTTTAGCATCTACTGAAATCACTGAAATGTTGAGTTAGAAAGGGTGAAATTTTTGGCACATAGATTCTACCTCTATAAAGATTTTAAAGGCCTTAGAAATTGAATAAGATATGTAAAAACTAAGCTTAAAAAAGGGCAAAGAAGAACACAGAGGGATCTTTCCAAAGCTAATGAAAAGGTAGACAAAAGTGATGTTTTGTAGAGACAACATATATTCTATATCAAGGTTATCTTATAAGGATAATATAGTAGTCAAAAATACACATTGGAGCTATATTAGAAGGGTAAAAGCAAGCTAATAAATCAATGATTAAAATGAGATTTTTGCTGTATTTCTACATTGATTAATAGGCCATAGAGACAAGAATAAGACAGAATATAGAGGATTTGTATAATCATATTGTCAGGATTTTTATCTGATATATAAAATAGTACTTTATAGCAGAGACATAGTGAATAAACTTGTTGTAAGCACACCAAAAATTCATCATGTTTCAGATCATAAAATATCACAAATTTATATACATATATATGCATATAAAGGCAAACAAGTATATTTATACATTTTCATTTATGAATGAAAATAGCTAATAATTATGAAAATGGAATAGCCAATTCTACTCACTTGGATATTATATAACTTTACACTACTCATGCTAGTTACACTTAAGTAATTTGTGTGCGTGTGTCTGGTAATGGGGATTGAACTCATAGCCTTGAGAATTAGCTAAATCCCATGCCTTTTGATATTTTCTGTTGAGACAATTCCTTGCTTAACTACAGACTTTGCCAAGTAGGGCTGTAAGTTTTTAGTGCTATACCTACCCTAAGGCAGGTAGCCTGCATGAAATATAAGGGAGGAAAAGAGCTTTGCTCCCCCTATATTTGCTCTTGATTGTTTGCTGTCTTCCAGCAGCATGAACTGTTGCCCCTCTGCTATGTCACTCTGCTTTAGAGCCAACTGATCTAAAGTGGACTGAACACTCTAGAGACTATAAGCTAAATACTTTCTTCATTAACATGGGATGCTGGATACTTTATCTCAGCAACATGACAAAAGTAACTAGGAGATAATTTGGTACCTGAAATTGGGGTTGTTATGTGCCGAGGAAACTTGGGGAATGGTTTGTGGAAAAGTTTGGAGCGGTTTGGAGATGTCACTTGAAAAAGTAGAGCTGGAATGCCTTAAGCTGTGTTGTATGGGAGATTCTGCCGAGAGCTCAGAAGACCTGAAGTCTGATAAAAATACTTCCTATAAAGGCTGAACTTGGGAGGTTTCTGTTAGGAAGAAGACTGCATTGGCTTTTGGAGTCAAGACCATGTAGGCTACAGCTTGGCAGAAAGTTTGCCTACACTTTGCTTATGTCTAAAGACCTGACATAAAACTGGAATTAAGGGTAACATACTAATTAATCTCAGAGAAGAAATTTTTAGACAGCTGAATCTTGCTGTGGCAGGGCTACTTGGGACTTTTAGCCAGATCTGTTGAGAGTCAAGAGCAAAGAGCTCAGCAGGATGATTTAAAGTGTTGTGGATTTGGCTAAAAAAGAAGCTCCAGAAAATCTGTGAACTACAAACAGAGTTGAGGAAATCTCAATTGCTAAAAAGGAAAAGGAAAATATAAAAGATGGCCTCGGGGAATCATAAGAAACAACAAATATTCACTCTTTGTAGCCTCAAAGCTGAAAAAGTGAAAGATTTTGTTTTGAAAAGAAAGCTTCAGAGCACCATCATCCAGATTGGCTTGATTTGGTCCCAACCCTGTTTGTAATTTTGGAAAGAAAATGTTTATCTTGAGGCATTGATTATTGTAAGCATTTAACTTATCATGTGTACAAGGGGCTCACAGTTAAGTTTGCTTTAAATCTCAGCAGAGACTTGAACTTTTCAGCAATGCTGAAGCTTCTAGGACTTTGACAGTTCTTAAGAGAGACTATATGCCTTTGCATAAGGGGTATGTATGAGTCTTTTGAATAAAGGGATATGCATGAGTCTTTGAGGTGGGAGGGGCAGAATGCTATGATTCTAAAGTAGCATAATGTTGATAGACAATACTGGTTCTTAAGGAGTGTTAATGCAGTGTTATAATATTCAAATTGTAAAACGATAAGAATAAGCTTGTTTTTGTACTCGGAAACTGGTTTAAACAAATGTGGCTGGTAGCAGATTTACAAAGGGTGTATTTTAAAAGTTGATACATAGTGTCAACTAGAGAAATTTTAAAGTTTAACTAAGTAACTCTGTAGTTATGCAACTTAGAATGTAGAAGACCTGCGCTAAGGTGACTGTTTATGTTCTCCGCTGTTGTAACGGTTGGTTCATTGTTGTCCACTAGAGAAGTTTAGAAGTTCAAGTGACTCAACAGTGGGCCAAATTTCTCATTTTGTAAACATCCTGAGCCTGTGCTTGGGGAGGGCATGAAGCGGATGAGTGGAACAATGAGAGAAGCCCACTTGCACTCTGGGTCTTACACAGTTTAGGAAGCAGATACTGTTGGTGATCAGCAGCTATTACTATACTTCCAGTGATCATTGCCTCCTGGTATTCACACCAGTTAGTGATTCCCTTTTCTTGGATTTTTGTCGAATATGTAGACTTCATTATAATGAATAAAGTATGGGGAAGTAATGGAGAATCTATTGAGTTCATGTGGATAGCACTACACCTTCCTTCAATATTCTCACCCACTCCCTTTAGATGCTTGTGAGACAACCTTGAAGAGAGACTCACACGACTGAGCTGGGAAGGTTGGCTTTGGGGGCTCACCAACAGTAAGTTAGAGACTCTGTTCTAGGTCACATCCTGAGGTGCCTCTGTTCTTGATCGTGCTTTGCTTGCAACCTGTGAGAGACTGAGTCAGACTGCTAAGCTGATTTGATCCCAGATTTCTAACTTGGAGAAATTTTGAGAAAATAAATATTTGACGTTTTGATCCATTGTGTTTTCGAATATGGTTTGTCAAGCAGCAATCACTAAGTGATATGCAGTTTTATGTTATTGAAGGAAGGTCAGGTCATTTGGCAGAAATAAGATGATTAGCTGAAATCGGTAGACAGGGTTGGAGGACAAGGAAAAGCCTGCACATTCTAAGTCTCACTCAAAAAGCAAAGAGAAAGGAGAGCATCTCAAAAATTGCCAGAGAAAATAAGAAATATTACACCAAGGGTGTAAATAGAGATCACAGAGTGACTGGATTTGGGATCAGGGCCACGACAGAGTCAGTGACGATTGTGTGGGCATGACCTGAGTGTGTTCTGAAATAAATAATCTTAAATGGGGTCAGTGTGCCAGAGCCACAGTATCTTCAGTCTTTGCTTACTTTTGCTTCATCTGCAACTACCCAATAGATTTTGACCATAAACTGACCCTTTGGCCCCATCAGTCAAATTTATGCAAAATAACTACTGGTGCAGTTCTGAAACCAGCCTTTTTATAGTTTTTTTTTTTTTTTTTTTCCTGGGTAATGAAGCCAGAGCCTTGTATATACTGAGATAAACTATTTTGTGTGTGTGGAGAGAAGGCATCAGGATTCTAATTCAGGACTTACGCTTGCCAGGAAGGGGCTATGCCACTGAACTATGTCCCTATCTTTATGAATTAAACCATTAATTCTGTGCTTCTCTGTCTTGGAATACTGCTACTGCAACTCCTTAAAATATCCCAAATAAATGTCTCTCATTTGATCCTGATCATTGCTTTCATTACAGGTTTATTTTGATAAAGGGAACTTGATGGCTGGGTTCACATCAGGAAAAAAAAAAAAAAAAGATCAAAGCCATTAGAAAACAGGATAATATATGTAAAGTCCTTGGAGGGGAAGGAATTTTATAATCTATAAGTTAATATATAAAAAGTGAGATATGAATATGGAGAAAGGATAGGGAAATATAGGACTGATCCAGAAAGCCCTACTACCCAACCCTCATAAGCAGCTCTGGAAAGAAATAGTGAAGAAAGGGAGTCATCTGTGAAATAATGGAAGAGACTTTATCATTTATCACAAATTCAGAAAATATGCTTCCATCGAGAACAAGCTCATTAATCATTTCATACACTTTGTGAAAAGAAAAAGAGTCCCACATAATAATGTATTACATATTATATGAAAATTTTGTAGTTTTAAGAATGGAGCATTTTGAGGAGAGAGAGAGGAGAGAGAGAAAGAGAGAGAGAGGGGAGAGAGAGAGATTCATTTGATTCATAGCAAGAATTAACAATCAGAGTATCATTATTTGTTACACCTTTAATTAAACCCTCGGAAGGTAGAAAGCAATGGAGCATTTCCTTCATACCTAATAATTTCTTCTCAAGAATTGTTTTCCCAACCAAATTATTAATTATGAGAACAATTAATTAAGTATTGGGATTTCATTTCTCTGTTTTACAAAAATTACCTTTCTATTATACTCTTCCCTAGGAAAACTATAGAAGATGTGCTCTGCCACACTGATAGATGGATCAATCCAAGCAGCTTGGAATACAAGAAATACGGCAGCCAACAGAAGTGAAGCAAATGCAACCTCGGGCGGACGGTGAGATCCTCCTAGAGTGGCTGCTCCACAGACTAAGAACACTATGTGTCGAGTCTGAGGTATCAAAAAAAAAAAAAAAAAAAAAACGTTCTCAAGAAATTTTATAGCAGAGTAAAATGAAGAGTTGTGCCTCAAGTTCCTACCATGAATGTTATGCAGTTGAAGCAACCTGACTGTGACGTAATGATAGGCTCTTGGAAAACGAGATACAGCAAAACTGCTGTTTAGGCAATTGTGGTTTTGTAAATATGTTTTCAGTCTTTGTCACCATACTTCCTGGCATATAACTCTTAAAATCCTGGGAATCTTCAAGGTGATAAAGGACTTTTTTGTTCAGTAATGAGCTGTCTGGTGGCTGGGAGCCCCTTTGTGCCTCAGGATGGGGACTGGTCACCAGGAAGCCCAAGGCAGGGGAGAGGAGCTGCAGGTTAAGTTGGTCACAGATGTCTAATGCTTTGATTAAGCCTGCATCTGTGTTAAAGTGTCCATAAAACCACAAAGGACAGAGTTCAGATGGCCTCCAGATTGCTGAGCATAGGGAGTATCCCAAGGAGACCACCACTGAGGGCTGAGTCTCCTGCCCCATGCCCCACTTGTGGCATCTCTTCTTTGTTATCCTGTATAATACTCTTCATAGCAAATAACATGGCACAGGTGACAAGTGGGGGCTGGAAGCGGGTATCTCAGGGGCAGCAGTTTCAAGGACAGCACCCACGCCCTGTGGGAACTACCACTATCTCTAAGTATAATATCAGAGCAGAGTCTGGCCCAAGGTCTGATTTGGGTGCATAACTACCTGTTTTTTTACTTGGTGTGCATGGGTCACATGGGGGGCACCCTACATCAGGTGTCAGAGGCATACTAGAACATATAGATGTGGTTTCTTGGCCACTCTACTTCTCAGTGTGACACCATACCGATAGCTTGAAGATCAAAAAAATTAGAGAAACAGAGGGCCTACAAGGATAGCCAATATTTTGGCCCTAGCCCTTCAAGGTCAGTGAGGACTCTGGACATAAGGGAACCTGTACTGTAACATTTTGTAACTCAGTAGCGTCCCAAGTTTTATATTTAAGAGGATTATGGGGCCACAGAGGAAAGTGATTGACAATGTACAGTGTGCCTAAGGAGAGTCACGTAGAGGGAAAACATTCTCTCAAGCTTTCACAAAGAGCAAACTGACCAAACAATGTCTGTGAATCATCCAGATGGCTGACACTGACAAAAGCTCTATAACATGCTATTCATGGTTTCAAGGTAAATCCTGAGTGGATTTAAGTGACCTTGTCAGATACAAAAGTTACATGTTTTGTTATATAGGTCTTACTTTAACTTGGCCTTACCATCCAGCAGAAAAGTTTAACCATGAGGCATAAAAAGTAAAAGCAGATAAGTATGCTGAGCTGTAAAAGGCTCAAGGCAACAGCTTCCAACAATCCTAGTTCTGCTGATGACCCACTACTATTATGGAATATTGGATTCTGCATACAACTACTTTGTCTTAGTTCAATGAAAAGAAATATTTGTAGCACTAGTTTTTAGAAAAGTTATCATGTCTGTGTCTTGTACTCTAAACAACCACTATGAAGACAACAATATGCATTATGTTAATTATTGTGGCTGCCCTACTAGGGTGTTTTGAAACCATCTCATTGTTATTTCTTATTAAAAGTAATAAAATTATTAAAAAAAAAAAAAACAGCTTTAGGTTTAAGGAAGAGATATATTTAGTCTATGGTGGCCCCAAGCAAAATTGGAAAGGTTTCGAGGAAGAATCTGGTGGAGGAAAGTCCACACTTCACGACAGCTGAGAAGCAGAGAGACAAAAAGAGGTGCCTGCACAAGACACAAGACCCTGTCTGCTCAAGCCCCTACCCATCTGCCTCTTCCTACCCGGTCCCACTTTCTCACACTTAATGAGCTACAGCAACCCCATAATCCAGTCACCTCCATGAGTCTGAGCTTCTGAGCACAGGAGGCTTTGTGAATATCAGCCATAGATCACAACAGGTACAAGATGAGTTTTGTTTTGTTCTATGTAGCAACAGCATAATCAGGGGTGAGCAGGGCTTCAGCTGGTAACTTGAAGTAGCTGGAGAACTTACTTAACCCAATCTATAGGACATTGAGAAAATTGTTGAACTTAAGGTTAAAAATATATCTGACACATATTACTTAAAATACAGTAAGAAAATTGGACTTAAAAGTATTTAAAACTTGTATCAGTTATTTGCAGGGTCAATGGAGAAAAAAGATCCTTTGAAAGAAAGGGCATTGAATAGAAGGAAGAAATCTTCAGTGTTTATCTATACTGCCCGGAGAGGTGTGGCTCTTTGCATATTCGCTCTTATCTAACCAAAATGATGAAGACTTCCACAGAAATGCTGCTTAGTTTATACATGTTTAACATCAAGGCTGCTCTGCGAACTGTCCCCAGAGAGAATTGTTACTTAACTTTAGCAAACTACTTTCTGTGATCATTTACAAAAACACAAATACATTTTGAGAGAAAATCAATTTTCAGACATTTTTTTTTTTTTTTTAGTTAAATAATACTTGGGTTCTGTAGAGTGGCTCAGCTTCTCATCCTTACCCCACCTCCAACAGATGAGAAGGCCTTCCACAGAGAGGTGCTCTCCCAGTGGGGAGTGACTGGGTCTCTGACTCACCTGTTTCCTGTGAACTGAAGTGAGTGAGACTTCAGCTTTAAGTGTGGGTCCCCCTTTCACAGTGAGGCCCCTAGCCCAAGGGAAGCAGTGGGGGCTTGTGGCTCCCTGCCTCCTTCCCCAGAGTATCTGAAATTTTCTCCAGCTTATGAATATCTGAATAGTCAGGTTAAAAATAGATCTGAAGTGCCTACTGCCTCCTACCAACAGATTGGCAATTGAGGGCACTGTATGTTTTGGATTAGGACACTGGGTGCAGAGAGAAGTGCTTTTATCTTTCTATATCTAGTACAAAAGAGCATGCTGATAATTAGTAGTGTAAATTTCAGGAACTGAGTGCAAGGGCTTGGATGTCAGAAGCTTTCATCTTCACTAGTCCTGGAACCTTGGGCAAAACACTTAACCTTCTCCAGCCCTACTTTTCTCACTTCTAGAAACACTACTTCCTAGGTCACTGGAAAGATTAAATGAAGTATTTCATGTGAAACTATAATGTGTAATTGTGCTGCTCGACAAAGACACATTTTTTTTCTTTTGCTGGGTTGGCCTATTTATTTTTAAGTCTGTTTATTGCCAAAGCTGCAACAGATGAAAAAGTCATCTTCTTGTAATGTGAAATTTTTCTTGGAATAAGAATATAGAGAATGCTATGAGGCCTGGGGACAAAGAAATATAAATCCATGCTAACAGTTAAGTTAATAGATATGGAGCTCACATTTCTAGACTTGTAATATAAATGGCTACACATATACAATTAATAGTAAAATTTCCAGCATTGTCAAATTATAGGATACTGCCAAAGAAACAAGCGATTTTAGACCTTTAAATGAACATTTATGCTTTCCATATCTCTTAGATCCCTCATCTTTATCACAAGCCATCTCCATGACCTGATTGGTCAAGACCAAAGGTCCAATCCTCAGCTCTCTTGAGCTGTGATGGGGATGTTCTAGTAGAAGTTTATTCCAAAGAGTGGCAGAAGATAGCGAAGTATTGTGTAGAAGAATTTTTAAAACTAAGACTTGGATTAGACAGGTTTGTTTCTGTGCTCTTTTATTCCCTGGCTGGAGATATTGGAACAATATTAAGTGACCCGAGGCTTTCATTTCTCATTTGAAAGTGGAGCTGGTAATAACTATCTTTTAAGATCAAGAGGTGAAATGTACTGATACAGGTAAAGCTTTTGGGATAATACTTGGTATGCAGTTTGGTGTACACAGAATGGAATGATGCAATTTTATGTATCTCAGGTGTGAGAGCCCATTGTAAGACCTTTCATTTTCATTTTTTGTAAGCTCGAGTTTTATATTAGATAGTATGATTCTTTGGAATAACCTTTTCATGCTGAAATTTCATTACATATGTAAATCAGAGTCAAGTTTCACTACCTCTCAACATGATTTGTGCTTTGCCAAGTCACTAATTACTAAATTAGTACAACAGCTGGTTTAAATCAAATCATTGATGGAAGTTAAGGTGAGGCATGGCAATGTCAGAGTAGCATTGATCAGAACAACAGCCAAGCATGCCACGTTTAACCTTCAAGCTCAAGACACACCGTTAGAGAATCCACCACTGATGCTAATTGGGAGGAGGAGAAAATCAAATAATCCATTTGCTGAGCAGAAAAGAGGGTCAGCATTATTGGGCAATGACCCTATCCAAATGAATTGTGTAACACAATTTACAGTCTATGAAGCCCAAAGCTCAAGGTCTTTAAGAGGTGAGCAATTGTTTTCCCACACTTAGGCTGGGTAGGCAAACATCCTGCTAAATCCCATCCCTTGCTTGTGCCTTCCTTGAATGATGGGAAGACCCTGGAGAGCCCAGTCCTGGGAGATGCTAGAATTACAGCAGAAGGGCTCGTCATTTTATTGGCTATAGAGAAGAAAGATTTTCTTTTTCTTTTAGTTCTGAGGAATATAGAAGAAAGGTTAGCAGGCAATTAATTCTTAAATGACCAGAGATCAGCTTTCATTTCACTGTTCTAAGGACCTCTGTTCCTCTCTTCATTTACCCTTAGGGTGAAGAAGACATTCCTTTTCAAATGCCAATCAAACTACTGCAATGAGCAGAAAGTCAGGAAAGTAGGGCAAGTAGATGATAAAGATCAAGGTCAGTGCCCCAGGAATATGCTGATGTGACCAAGTAGCTATAATTGCCAGGGAATTCGAAGCCCATTGGACTCAGATCTTGGACACTAGGGTAATTGCTGAGAGATGTATGCTGGAATATCTTTTAAGATGGAGACTTCTGACAGGTTGTGATATTAGAATGGAATTGGGGGTGAAAAATGTGAAATAGTCATTTCTGTGCCCTGTTTGACACATCTTAGCCAATGAGACATCCTGACACTTGGCCAATTATTAATCTTAGTATGCGGTATTTTGGAATGAGATGAATATTTTAATGTTGTGTCAGATAAAGCAGCTTGCCCTCTACCCATGACATGGGTGTATCCCATCTGGTCAGTTGAAGGTGTGTGTTAGTAGATCACATGGATCTCTTCCCACTGGCTTTGAGTTCCCAAGCTCAAATTGACCTTTCTTGGCTCTGAGTTCACTCGTTTTAATGTGGGAAGCCATGCCCTTGGCTCTCTGCTTCCCAGGCCTTACCACTTGGACTAGAACCAAATCATTGACTCTCTGGTGTTTAGGTTGTTCACTGCAGATTTTAGAACTTCTTAGCTACTGTGTTCCTCATAATAAATCTCTTTTGCTGACGGCCTAACATAGAGTGACCCCCAGGATTACTCAGTAACCCGCAGTGCCCCATTCACCGGACAATCACAAAGGCGAGTTATCTACACACCAGAGCTAAAATTTGATAGATTATGTGCATTAAATGTTTTCTTTTCCTTTCCTTTCCTTTCCTTTCCTTTCCTTTCCTTTCCTTTCCTTTCCTTTCCTTTCCTTTCCTTTCCTTTCCTTTCCTTTCCTTTCCTTTCCCTTCCTTTCCTTTCTTTCTTTCTTTCTTTCTTTTTTTTTTTTTAATAAAGAATAGCAGAAGTTAATACAGAGACAGCTCCTGAGAGAAAGGAGGCTTCCCACTTGGGTTGACACCAAGGCTCTTTTCTTTCTTTTTGAGACAGTGTCTCACTATGCAGTTCAGCCTAGCCTTGATCTTACTTTGTAGCCTAGGTTAGTCTCGAACTTGCAGTGATCCTCCTGCCTGATTAAGTAATTTTCAGTTTGTGATATTTTCAGCTAACAAAGGTTTTATTGAGATTTAACCCCACTTCAAGTCAAGGGGAACCTGCAGTCCAGCCCCCACCCCATCATACTGAAGCCCAGGTAAAGTCAAGAGATTTAGGATGTCATTTGGGATGACAGAGAAAAAGAAGGGATCATAGAGTCTGATGAGAGTTCCAACTGCCCATTGCTTTATGTTTTCTGAACATAACCTGTTTTCCATGTGACAGAAGCAGCAATGTTATCATAGCAAATTTCAGAGGCTGAAACGGAGCAGATCCTCATGATATCCATATCTTGAGGCTGCTGTCTACTTTTATTCTCTCCATATTTTTAACATCAAAACTTGATGGTCTTATATGGCAACTGCAGTTAAGAATGTTGAAATTTAAACATGCCGGGACAGGGGCCCGGCGGGATGGCTCAGTGGTCTAAAGCGCCTGCTTGGGGAAGCTTGGGCGGCTTCAGGGACTGCGGTTCGATCCCCGGCACCACATGCTGTGCCAGCCCTGCCCTCAGGGCGGGCTGAGCTGGCCATAAAAATGAGTGAATAAACAAACAAAGGTTCTGAAACAAGAATAAAAATAATAAATAAAAAAAAAATAAAAAAAATTAAACATGCCGAGACATTTACTTTTAACATTATCGTTTAGTATTGGTAATGGTGATATTTCAGGATTGGTATGCTATTAGTATTTTAGTATTTAATTCTTCTGTAGCACTCCTAATGTGTGTGTGAGTAGGTATGTGTGGGTATGTTGGGTGAAGCACACTATGTTTAGACTTGGAAGAACTAGACTATGGACTTAAGTTTTAGTAAAAAGTATAAATTGCTCCCCACAAAATAGTATATGACGATATTTGTTCCACTACACTACATTTGATTCCATTTTACCACTTTTAAATGCTTGCTAATATGACAAATAAACATCTTATTTATTCACTTTTATGAATTACTTGATGACAAGAAATACATCTCATTTTTATTCTCCTTTATGAATTCCTTGTTGATATATTTGGATCATTTGTAACACTGGTGAACTTTATGTATTCAAAATATTTTTTACTTGGTCATTGTAAATGTTGATTTATTATATATAAATTTTTCTTTTATAATTTTTTTTATTCAAAAAGAAGCTGGTTTTGAAACTACTGTTTATTCCCAGTTATGTTATTTTTAGTATTATTTATTTTTCCTAGCTTTTGACATTTTTTATTTCCTGTTATTTAATTAATACACATTGGCATTTTATTCAGTAACCTGGTCTATATTAACTCTATGCCTAGGTTATGGCATCTATCACTTAATGAAATGTCCTTAGGTGATAGATGACCACATGTATTCTGTTTCTCTGAAGAATGTTGAATAATACATCGGGCTAGCAGGAGGTGCAACAGTGGGAACTGAGTGAGGAACCACAGTTACGAAGTACAGCATCATTATTACATCATCATCTAGCTAATGAATAAATTAAATTCAAAACTTTTATGACTTTTCTGAGGTTACTCATGAGGTATTTAGAGATCAGAAAATGAATTCAAATTCAACATTCTAGAACATCATAATTCTTTTAGATACAACTTTAGTCACTTTCCCATCTCTGGGGCAAAATACCCAACCTTCACGACTTAACGGAGAAGAGAGCTTTTGGCTTGTGACTTCTGTCCATGGTTGGCTACCTCCAGGCAGGCATGGCAGTGTAAAAGTAAGCTCTTCAACCACAGCATCCAGGAAGTGATGAGAGAAAGGAGGTGTAAAGGAGAGATGCACTTTTCTGGGACACCAACCAACCCAATGGCCTGCCTCAGCCAGGTACCACCTCCTAGTAGCACAGTCAGGCCCTGAACTCATAGTTGGCCTTCACCCACTAATTAGAATGGTATCCGGTGATCCAGTCATGGTTCACCTACAGGCAACCACATGAGACTTTGGAGAGACTTTTGGGGCTAAGCTGTCCCAGATGTTAATGATTTAAACCACCTAAATGTGGAGATGTGGGCTAACAAAAAGGAAAATACATATTAAAAACATTACCAAAACAGCAACAATTCCAAAATTATTTCCCTTTCACCATTGCCTCACATTAAAAACCCTCTGCTTCTTTTTTAGGGGCTTGTTTTCTTTTTTCTTATCTTTCTCTTTCTCCCTGCCGGCCATTCTCCTCTTGATATACACTGGGATACAGATGGTCAGATTAGAAAGCTTTTTTTCAACTGGTCTGAAGTGGGGAAACGTTGACTGACTTCAAATAAAGACAGGGCTGATGAACACATCAGCAGAACTCCATCGTCAGATGCCCTTGTACTAAGAAGAGTGGAGAATGGGCTTTTTGTAATGCTATGAAAGCATGAAGATCAACAACTGAGGAGAATAAATGGTGGAGTGCTGTCATTCATAAAATAACACTTTGGAAGCACATGATTTCACTGGATGGTGGGGAGTACAGAGTGAAGTGTGTGTGTGTGTGTGTGTGTGTGTGTGTGCGCGTGCACACTCTAACGAGAGAGTTATAGACCAGGAAATAGCTTGTCATCACAAAAAAGAAGAACTAAGCTGTGTGGGAGTTATCAGAGGGGCAAAATATGCTTGTTCTAAAAATGCCTGTTGTATTTTGTTTCGATGATGCAGTCATTTCCAGTATATTTTTCTTCTCTGTGGCTCATTTATGTCTAAAGAATTTCTGTTGAATCACTTAACCAGGAGACAAAAAAAGTGAAGGCAACTTAATAGTGACCTAAAGTACTTAGCTTGTCAAATGGAAAGTGGTGGCCAGCTGCTGTCTGTCATCCTCTTAAGTATGCTTTATTTCTTTTCTTCACAAGAAACTTGGGGGAAAACTCATACATTGAAAGACTACCTTTATATTTGCAAAGGTAATTCTATTTTACAGTTGCTTCAGTCCCCAAAGATCCTGATGGTATTTTTATTGCCATATTCAATAATGTCTTACTAGATACTAATTGCACATGATACTTCTTGAAATGAGGATGAAGTGCATAAAAGGCATATCACATGTGACATCATTTAGCAAATTTATCAGTTACCACACACACATGGGATTTTGGCTATGTGAAATTCTGTTACAAGGAAAGCCCAGTAAACTTTTGTTCAGGGATTCCCAAATTCACTCAATAATTTTATCCAATTTTACATGTAATACTTTTTCAAATGCTATATGCAGGTTCTACAAGATGTCCACCATGTATATATGAGGGAAGAAATCTATTTTGTAACACTAGATTTGGATGAATGAACAAGGAAGGAAATTTGGCATGGACCCTGTCTTTCACTCTGAACATCTGGATCAAAAGATACATACACTGAACTAGCCAGTTTTCCAACGGCTGAGACCAGACATTCTATATACAAAAGTAAAGGAAGAAATGGTTTATTCCACTCATAGTTGTAGAGGCTTTAGTTCATGGCTGGCAGGTTCCAATGCAGAGAAAACGTAGTGGAGGGCAGTGGTGAAGCAAAGCCAATCACTTTGTGACAGCCAGGAGGCAGAACAGGGAAACAGCACCAGAGAGGAAGGCTCCAGCGGCCAGATAAAGGCCCCAGGTCAGGCCTCCACAGCCCATGAGGATGTGTCTAGGAGTGCATCCCACCAATCTCTAGGCAGGTCCCAATCTATTCAAGTTGATAAATTTTATTCTTTCATCCTGAAAAAAGTGGAAGTCACCAGACAGAGAAAACTGATCAACATCTACTAGATTAATAGAAATGAAAAAAATCAACTTACATAAATTTATTGATTTATCATTGATATTTTCAGTTGAGTGATCAAAACAGTTTTTTAAGGCCATGACATCTTTCTGAGTATTAGGAACTGCACATAGTTGAATGAACATGCAGAGTGGAGGTATGAGAAGTGCGGGGGATGTTTTAAAAGAAACAAAACAAAACAAAACAAAAATACTATTTATTTTAATGTGGAAAGTACCTATTTAAAAACAGTACCATTGAAGTTATAACTAGGTTTTATGCTCACAAGTATAAAACCAATACATATAGAGCATGAAAAATCAGAACTCAACACAGAATGAGCAGCACCATACTAATGGTTGGGATAAATCTGCTTATGGATGCAGTGCCTGTTTGTTTGCTTACTTTATGGTGCTGAAGCATGTAGAAAAATATAATGAATAATGGAAACTGTTCAGTTTCCTATATCCTTGAATTAAAAACTAATATAAACATTTTGACATCTTTGCTTGAAATAAGGATATGGATAATTATAAAAATTATGTATATCAGAATATATCCTTTAATAATATAAATAAATCCAATGTCTTCATTATTGCCTCTAACCTCTGAACTTCTGTCCTTTCTCAGAAGAACCCACCTGAATTTAATTTTTGATAAATATTTCAACTTATGACATGTCATCTAAATATATTGTCTTATATTATATGTTAAGGTAAATACAGGAACAAAATTAATATCAGGTATTTATCTTTATATTATAGAGGTAGTCCTCAAGTTATGATGGTTAGACTCATATATTTTATCTTTATGATGATGTCAAAGTAATATGCATCATCACAGGTGTTACTTTGAATTTTGATTCTTTCCTGGACTAGTGATATGGTACAGTCTTCCTCATGACACTAGGCAGTATCTGCCTGTCAGCTATGTGGTCATAAGAAGAAAGAACAAGTCTTCTACTATAGTAGTAGAAGTCCAAAGACCATGATGTTTGATGGGTTAAATATATAAAATGCACTCTCAACTTAGTATATGTTCAGTTCTCATTGGTCTCAGGATGGAATACCATTAACAGTCAAGGAGCAACTATCTATATAAGCTAAGTTTAGATGCACAAATAAAGAGTTAGTTTTAGGAATTTGCTCCTGTGTTTATAGAGCCTAGGAAGTCGGAAACTTTGAGGTTAGGCCTATGGACTGGAGACCCACAGAAGGCTTTTTGTTGCTGTTAAAGGATGAAGATAGGCAAGATTCCTCTCTGCTTGGAGGTCAGGGCAAGGAACAGCTTTTTTATACGAAGTCTTTCAATAGATTGGATGAGGCTTTTCCAATCCAATCAGTAATCAGTTTTGTTAAAAGAAACAAAACAAAACAAAACAAAAATACTATTTATTTTAATGTGAAAAGTACCTATTTGAAAACAGTACCATTGAAGTTATAACTAGGTTTTATGCTCACAAGTATAAAACCAATACTGCTTGTCCAGATACTTGTGTAGAGCTATTCTGACCTATAAATAATGCATTACATATACTGTCTACTTTCACACTTCATTTGAGTCTATTGAAAGGAATTAATATTCCATTTTTTTCTCCTTTTAATTTCTTATAAGTTTTTTAAACCAATTTTGCATGCATATATCTGGTAACTTAAACAACCAATTTGAACACAACATTATGAAATATAAGAACCACTGTTAAGTTGCTACTAATTTGTGTGGTGAAATTTTGTATTTTCTTTTTACTATTTTTATTCTCTTTTTATTATCAATTTCTTCAGGCCATGTATTTTGTGCAAGATGCTTCATTTTTATTTTATTGCTTCTTTATGAAAAGATTAAAAATATGTGCTCTTGGCAGGAATATCATAATAACCATGTTGCACATACATCCTTCCATGTTATCATAGAATGGGGGCCCAGAAGGTCACCCAGGAGATATCAGACTTTAAATCATCCCAACCCAACACCCAGAGTAGGTTTTCTGACTTCCATGACAGAAAGTGAAAGGCACAGGTAGGTTTTTTAAAGCAGAGTTAAAGAAGTGCACATTTGAAAAAATATAAGACTGGTAGTACTTACTTATTCTGTGGTGTCTTCAGGATGATGCAGGATGTGTATTTCAAGCATCTATTAGGTGATGAATTAGGGGACAGGGTAGAAAGCAAGCCATTTGCACAAGCATTTTTAGAAGAAGGTAGGCTTAATTACAGGCTGATTGTGCCTCTTGACATGCTTAGAATTCTGAAGAGAGTTGCTCGGAGGGGAGGAGGAGAACTATAACCTTGGGTAACTTTGCATCCTGAAGATACAGGTTATCTTTTTTTTAAGTGCAATTTTTAAGCTGCTACTTTCTTTTTTATTCCATATTATTTATTTATTTATTTATTTATTTATTTTTGGTTTTTTGAGACAGGGTCTTGCTATGCAGTTCAGGCTGGCCTTGAGCTCACTTTGGTAGCCCAGGCTCGTTTTGAACTCACACCGGTCCTCCTGCGTCAGCCTCCCAGTGCTGGGATTACAGGCGTGCGTCACCACACCCAGCACTATTCCTTATCTTTATCTCTTCTATATTACTGAAATTTCAAGAACATGCTGTCCTTTACTGATCATTTTGATACCCAGTTAACTGCATCTCTCACCTTTCTCTCTACTACTACTTTCCATTGCTCAAATTAATAAAATTATTTATGGACTTCACTTTAAAACCATGTGAGTACTGTAGTGCTTATGACATTATCACGTGCAATTTTAGAATCTGTTGTTTATGCTTTACTGAATTATGATTGCTCCGGAATGATAATACTCTGACTCCACCATCCCTTCCACCTTCATTAGTTGATCTTCTCCTAATGCAAACAGACCCAGGTGTTCCCTGGGCACCAGGAAGCGTCCAGGTCCATTGGCGCCCCAGAACTTGCTATGTAAGGGAAATTTGGCTTGCCTCACTCCCAAGTGATTCTACAGAATTCTCTCCCTGTGTTTACTCTGGAAAACAGGATACCAGACTTTTTCAGGCAGTGTAAGGAACCAAGAGTGTACCCTGGAAAGGCAGATAAAGACTTTCATTTGGCCTGCTTGACTCAGAGAAGCTTATCCTTTGTAAGTTCCCGGAAGATAGTGTCACAAGGATCTTTAATAAATTTGTGACAGGAAAAGAACCTCAAACGGAGGCGGCTATTCAGAACCAGCAGATTTATAATTAGTCATCCAGTTGGCCTCACTGAAGCAGAAAATCTAACCTAAGGCTAGAACTGTGGGGCAAGTGTCTCCAAATGAGGGGATGGCAGGGAGGGGAAAGAGGAGAAGGCACCCTGTAGGGACCTGTGAACCCCCAGTACCACATCACAATGTGGCCTGAGTGGAGGAGGGGCGGGGAGTGTGCTCACCAGGGTAGGGCCTATTGTGCTCAATGGAGACAAAGGATCACTATTTGCTTGTTTGTTTGTTTGTTTGTTTATTGCAGGGTCTACAAGGTCTTACTATGAAGATCCGACTTGTTGTGATTTCCCTGTTTTCAGTCTCCCAGGTGCGGGGATTACAGGCACGCACCACGCCCGTCCCTGACGGGGGTTCAAAACCTGGCTGCTGCGTTCTGCCTAAGCAGGAGCTTTAGTCTGCTGTGGTATTTGGCCGGTGTGATGGTTGTCCTTTAAATACGCTAGTTCTTCTTCAAGTCCTCTGGTTTATTCCAGAGAGAGTGCTGTACGATCCACTGCAGCACAGCCCTGCAGTCCAGAAACTTCCCTGAGAGCGGGACCTTGTCCTCGCCTTCTCAGTGCGCCTCGAGATGGCCACAGCCAGTAAGTCCAGCCACGCCTTTCCCGTGCCGAAGCTGACTTGTGCCTGGCTGCCTGTTTGCTCTCTCTTCCCTCTCCACTTCCCACTGCACTGCTGTGCTGCTGAATTATGATTTTTCTGACTAAATTTTCTAAAATGTATTACCAGCTCTTTTAACAGATGTGCAGACAGGCTGGTGCCTCTTCCGTCATGATTTTGTCATTTTCTGCTGCATGGTAATATCTGCTAGCAGAACAGAAATAATTCTCCGCACCGTCTTGAATACAACATCTTCAAATCAACTTTCCTACAGTAGACTTTATGTAAAGACACCCTTTGAAGTACAAAGTGCATGTCCCTTGTCTTTGGAAGAGCCAGCACACTGAGAAAACACCTGATAGAACAGTTTTGCATCTACCTTTGGGCTTCTTCCATGCACCCAGCATCCTGCTTAGGGCTTCCCTGGGGCCTATGTGTGCCCACAAATCCACTAACTCCCTTGTAGTGTAGATCCAGGATGACAGCAATTCTGAGGACTCTTCTAGAAACAGGACGTAGTTCTCCATAAGTGAAACTTTGCTGGCTTTTGCTTTGTTTTACATAGCAAGCTGAAGACCCAACACAGCTTCATGCAAGCCTGTGTTAGATCACATGGGGAAGATGAGACATGCAGAAGAATCCTGCTGGATTCTTCCACCCTGGGGATCAGAAGGAGCATTGATTGGCATCATCTGTGACGCCCTCCCTGGCTTTCTCTGCTGGGCTGGTAGAGTCGAGCCCTGGACCAGCTTTCCTGTAGTCATGGAACTGGAAGGGTGCTTTCCCTTGCCTGTAGCTGTCCTTGTTCTTTTGGCCTCAGTGGCCTTTTATCTTCTCCTGGCTGCAAATCACTGTACTTCACCTTTTCCTCACACGACTTGTGCTGTTTGTCTTAACCGTGAAGGAAGCATTGATTTGTATGAATGGCAATGTGATATGTTGAACCACACTTAACCAAATAATGCTTAGTCTTTTAGTGTTGTTTTATCTCTTCCTTCTCCTTCTCTTCTTTTCCCTCTTCCCCATCTGCCCCTCCCTCCCCTCCCCTTCAATTCACTTCCCTCCCCTTCCTTGTTCTCTCTCTCTTCTTTCTTTCTTTCTTTGTCTTTTTGAGACAGGGTCTCACTATGCAATTCAGGCTGGCCTTGAGCTCACTTTTGTAGCCCAGGCTGGTCTCGAACTCGCATGGATCCTCCTGCCTCAGCCTCCCGAGTGCTGGGATTACAGGTGTGCACCACCACTCCCAGCTCTCCTCTTTCTTTCTTTCTTTCTTTCCTTCCTTCCTTCCTTCCTTCCTTCCTTCCTTCCTTCCTTCTTTCTTTCTTTCTTTCTTTCTTTCTTTCTCTCTCTTTCTTCTTCTCTTTCTTTTTTTCTTTCTTTCTTGTATTTTTAGGGAATGGTCTACTGGGTATTCAGGGTCTCACTACTAGATCAGACTTATAGTGATCTGCCAGTTTACAGCCTCCCAAGAGCTGGGATTACAGGTGCATCCACCATGCCCAGTCTCAATTGCCATGTCAGTGCACCCTGGGCGTGGGGCCCCCATGTCAGGCTCAGAAATGGAACTACCAGCCCCTGAACCTTCTTGGAGGTGCTTTCTAGAGCAGCTGGATGAGACACAGGTGATTTTGGAAATGCCAAATGCAACAGTAATAAGTCAGATAGGCTGAGTTTGAGTCTTACTTCTAACACTCAACTCTGTGATCTGGGCAGAGTACACTTAATCTTTCTGTCGAATGGAACTAATGATAGTACCAAAATTATTCAGCTGTGAGAAATTAGTCCTTAAACATAAGCCACTTAAAACACAGCTTGTTACAAGAGGGTGAAATATAGGGGCTTGCCATTTATTTTTAAATGTGAATGATTCATAGAACTGCTAGCATAGGTTTATTAATATATGATCACTTCAAAATTGATATGATGGTGCTATAAACCTGAGATCCCAGTAGTGATTTAATTAGCTAATCTGGGAAGATTTGCTGGGAAAATAAAGAGTTGATCTATATCACTTTTTTCCCCTATAATTACCCACTCCATTTGACTCTCTGGGGAGTAGAATAATTACGACTGTTAAGAGGTAGCAGGGAGATAAGTATTGCTTTTTGAAATACTTCTCTGTTATAGAGCATTCCACCTCCAGTTGAGCTTGTGCATAAAATCTGAGGGAAAGCAGCTTCCATATGTTTTTGAAATGGCACCAATGTGGCATCCTAGGGCCTGAGGAATGGAAGATGCACTGTATGGAGGTGGGGTAGAGGAGGATTTATCCTTTTGCTCTATTAGCTCTGCTAATAGAGCTCCACACTTTTCACATAAAGGTCAAGTGCAGTGCACAGATGGGACAGGAAGAGAGATTGAACATTAAGTACTTCCAGTAGAAATATCTGTGACATCCCTCAGTGGTTGCCCATAGACATCTGGAACCACAGTGACATGTTTCTCAGGACATTTTGGGATGCTGAAGAGCTGGACTATAGCTTGGGTTCAGAAAGAGACCTTCTTGTGGGAATTAGGATCACTGAGTGGCTTGCAAGGCAGATCCCATGGTAGTTGATATGATGGGATCACCTTACTATTCCCCCTTCCAGATGTGCTTTCTGCTGTGACAATTTATTATGCTAAGCAGAATCACTCTCTGAACATCCAGCATAGCTATATGGAGAAGCTGTAAGAATAAAGAGGAAACTCTGTTATAGAATCTATCCAATGAAGCCACCTGGTCTCATGTTCAGATTATTTGTACTTCATAGCAGAGGACAGCCAACTGTGACCATTAGGCTTGCTTTACGTGGGAACTGCTGCTTCTCTCAGAGGAGACTCTGACAGTCCCTACAAGCAACAAGAATGCCAAGGGAATTTCTATAAAACCACCTGTAAAGATTTCTCTGTCCTGATAGACCTGCAACCTTTGCTTTGTTCTCCAAATACGCCAAAGGCCACCTCAGCTTGTGCATATGAGTCTCACATTGTACTCTTGTTATAATCCCCTAAGAAAGTCCCTTTATCAAATACTTAGTTCCATAGCTATGTTTGATTTTGGCAGTATAATTCCCTTCTTGGAAGTAGCATGAAACTTTTGCTTAAGAAGTGTCCCTCTTGAACTATATTGTCCAATCTAGTGCCCTGGGACTGAGGAGCGATGTGGTTGTTAGACCGCATAGGTGGTTTCTGATAGGTCATATCCGTCAGTATTCGCTCTTTGTAGTCCTCACTTTCCTACAGACTTGGGGCAAAAGAGGTGTAACTCTCATTCAGCATGTGCCCTAGCCAGGAAAGTGAGGCCCTAAAAACAAAAAGTACAAATATGACGTATGACAAAGTGGAAGACTAGGAGCAGAGGGCCCACAGGAAGCCCGAAACATGCACCAGTACGGTATGGTGGCGCCAGCTCAAGCAAATCATGAGAATATGAGGTTCTGAATTGCGGTATGTTGGTAGTGGTAGAAGCTGGAAATTGGTCATATGTGTAAGGGCACTATGTGGCCACAGTGCCAAAAGCAGCTATGTGACCTTAGTATTATGGAAAACATCTTGTCTGCACAATTTCAGTCATTCGTCTCTAGGAAACCTTGTGTTTCCTGATACTAACCCGGCAAAAGTATGACTAAATGCCCCTGCTCTTGTGGTTAGGCTCCTTTGCCCATCAGGCTAACAGGCCTCCACTGCACCCAGCTCTTGTCTCTTATCTATTGTTTTCTTGTTCTTGCTGCTGTTTTTGCCTGATCATTTTTATTGTTTAGAGCAGTATAGAATACTAGTATCAGATACTTCTCCAAAACTTGTTAAGATACGCATTTTAGGGATACACATTAACCCTCCTGAGTTACATTTTCTGAGAGCATGGCTTAGGAATTTGTGTTTAACAAGACTGAAATTAACTTTACGTTCACTAAAGTTTGGGATCCAACGGCTTACAGAGTTTTTTGTTGTTTCGCTCACAGGGAGCTGCTTCAAAGAGCTATTAAAATACTAATTCAGCCTCAAAACATATAGTATCCACAGCTTATGAGGTGTCACTTGTGTGCCTCATGAATGCAGAACCTTAGCTTAGAATGTTCATGTCAGAATATAGGTTTTTCTTCCAGGTGCTGAGTGTTTTAACAGCAGACAAGTTGGACAGTGTGCATATGTTCCCATCTGAAGAGGGCAGACCTGGGCAGCAGAGCTGTGCTTGAGTTGGTGCTTGAGCCTTCTACATGTAAAACTTTACCTAAAAAGAGCTATGCTCCCCACCTGCTGGGGATATTAACCATACCGAGGCTTGGCGCACTGGGACAGCTTGACACCCTTGCGAACCATCAGTTTTCAAACCTTCGAAGGAAGCCTGTCTCTTGCTGATGGAATTTGTCTCTGGTCCCGTGGTATGACGTGAGGTTTTTCAGCAGGATGGTAAGCAGTATTATAGAAGCTCAAATATTTTAGAGATAGGAAGTCAGAGCAGTACTTTCTTTGTCATCAAGGGGGCCATTCTTAGATTTGTTTAATTAGTGAAAGTGGGGAAAGAGAAAAAGATTTCTAATTTGCTGTTTATGTTTTTTCTTTAATGCTGCTTATGAAGGTATCTACACAGCCATTTATATAAAGTGGGCATTATATATTAACCAACATTTAAAGTTTAAGAGCTTGCCTACAGTTTTGTTATTGGAAGTGGCTTTTCTGAGATCTTTTAACTTTTTGCATGAGGTGAAGATCTGTTTATCATCACACTACTCAGGAAACTGGCACTCAGCTTAGGGGATAGTATGGAATGTGAACCAAATTTAAATTTTTTGTTAAAGTGTTTTACTTTCTTAAGTAACATCTGAAAAGACAAAAAATAATTTGTAGTCTTTGCAGATGCATGTAATAGGCTTTAAGATTGGTACATTTTGACAAAAAGTAGACTTTTGAAAGGTGTTGTTGGGACAGAGAGATAGGTCAGTGGCTTAAGTGCCTACCTGGCAAGTGCAAGGTCCTGAGTTCAATCCATGGCACTATGAAAGAAAGAAAGAAAGAAAGAAAGAAAGAAAGAAAGAAAGAAAGAAAGAGTATCAGTGGTTCTCAACCTTTCTAATGCCGTGACCCCGCAATACAGTTCCTCATGTTGCAGTGACCCCAAACCAAAAAATAATTTTGGTAGCTACTTCAAAACTATAATTTCGCTACAGTTATGATTCAGAATGGCTTTAGGCGACCCCTGTGTTTTGGTCGTTTGACCCTCACCGGGGTCGTGACCCACAGGTTGAGAATCGCTGCTTTCTACATTAACCCTGTACAATTCAATGCAGGGGTAGGGTTTCGGGGAGGTTATTCGAGTGCAAAGAAAACAGTGAGTTTCAAGTTATGCTTCAAGCTGCGTTCCATCTTTTAAAAAAGTTTGAGAACAGGGGACAGCAAGATAGCTCAGCAGATTAAAGAGCCTGCTTAGTCAAGGGACAGCTGTTCAATCCCTGGCACCACATGCAGTGCCAGCCCTTCCCCCAGGGTAGGCTGAGCAGGGCACAGAGTTAAGGCATAGTGGTGCATGCCTGTAATGCCCGTGCTGGGGAGGCTGAGAACAGGAGAATTTCTATGAGTCTGAGCTCTGTAGTGAGACCCTGTAGCAACCAAATTTATTAAATATATGGAAAGTGATCCTCGACAAGTCTAAAGTTAAGTCCCTGGAGCTTCAGATTTTTTTGTTTCAGAAGCAAATTGCCTGAGACAGTATGTGCCTTAAAAATCTCTTCCTTTCCTGCTGTGGTCTAGTACTGTTTTATATTTTACAATAGGTCCCATAGCAGAAAAGTAAAATACATCACCTTGACTTCATTTCTTCTTGACCAATTTTGAAGCAAGAGACCTGGGAAGACAACATGAACTATCTCTTAATATAGTCCTCTGTGGTTTATAATGTCACCTATACACTTAGTCATTTTTTTCCATGATCTTATTCAATTTGTATGAAGTATGTAGTTGTATGCTCAGGGAAATACTAGGAAGCAGAAACAGACCTGAAGGATCTATAGGTAAAAGGGTTGTCAAACATTTATCAAATAATTGCACAATATGTCTAAATGGAAACTGGAAAGAATGTCAGTTGAGCACCCTTTGTCTGAAATGCTTGAGACCAGAAGTGGTTTTTTGATTTTGAAGGTTTTCAGATTTGGGGATATTTGTACATATATAACCAAGAATCCTGGAGATGATAAATGAAAGCATCCTATTGCAAAATGTATGATTTCATTTACATGGCATCCTGGAATGGGCATGAATTATGTATTTTGGTCTATATTTCTGAGAAATGACTAAGGTGTATCTGGTAAACTGTACAAATGAAAGAATGAGTTATAAGAAAAAGTGAAAGCAAATAAATATACAGCTAAATAATGATAAATTGCAGTTTTTAAACTTTTGCTGTGTTCAGCACTCTACATGAATTGTATTATATAAGCTCTATGAAGACATTTCAGGACTGTCATCAACCTATACTATCTCATTTAATGTTTTCAGGGCAGGGTTGATCACAGGCAACTGAAGGCACACAAAGCAAAACCACAGAGAAGGACGGAAGACTACTGTGTACATCAATGAAGCTTTTTTAGTTTGCAGTAGATCATATAATCTCAATATTAATAAGTATCAGAAAGTAATATAAACTAGTTACATTAGTTTAACTTTTTGGCCATGTCAGAAACAATTTCGGAAAAAGTAGGCAGCATCTTTAAAATCAAAGAAGGCCAGGGATAAAGCTCAGGGGCACAGTGCCTGCCTGGCAAGTGCAATGCCCTGAGTTCAATTTCCAGGAGCAATAAATAAGTAAGTAAGTAAGTGAGCAAATAAATAAATAAGTAAATAAATAAATAAACAGAGTCAAAGTGACAGAAATGGTCGGGCAGTGATGTGTACCTGGATGTTTTTCTTGCCAGGTCCTTTCCATCTCACTCTGTTAGTTTAAAGCATAATAAAATCAAATTGGTAGCACCTTGAAGAAATATGTCACATAGGAAATGACCCACTGTGAAACTCATTCACCAAAGATGTTATTACCAGAAATCTCAAAATTTCAAAAATATCTCCGTATAAATAAACTTTTAAATACATCTTTGGCTGCATACCATATTTTATTACACTCCCCATCAACATAACGCTGCATATAATATTTCCCATCATCGTTCATTTCAATGAAACTCTTTAAAGAATAAAAGAATAGATCAGTGTTCACGGAAGGCTCAGAGCAGAGTCCCAAGGAAGAGTAGTTGTGATTTTCCAAAGGAAATAGCAATATTAAAAGGAGTGGGAGTAAGAACCTCTCAAGTCTTATATCAAACGATAACAGCATAAAAGGAATGCACCACCATGCCCGGCTTCAACATATTGTCTAGGCAAGTACTTAACGCTTATAAGCATATATTTTGTGTAATACCAAAGTGGGTGTGGAGTGGGGCCTGTGACTTTTTTCATCCCTTCCAGTGAGTTATTTCATCCAAGTGAAATATAGAGCCACATATCCACACTAAGGTAGGTTGGACCATTGTCAACGAGAAATTGTTTATCATATGAAACATGATCTACAAGGAGAAGAAAACCAAGATTTTAAGAGAGGAAGTTGTCATAGCTTCCTGGAAGTATCTACATGTCCTCAAAGCCTCATGATGTCATAGGTCGGGCTTTTTGGAGGTGGCTGGATCTAGAATGTGTGACACCAGAATTTATTCATTCTGCAGTACTAGGACCAAGGTCCCTACAGTTAAGTGTTTGAGTGCCACCCACTCTGAGTAGCCTGGATAAGACAGAAGGGGTAGGAAGAGCTGTGGTTGTCTCTTGCTGCTTTGTTGTTTTTCTGCCCACCACAACCTGTGTCTCCTCTGCAATCCCAACCTGCCTTGGAGCCAGCCGGCAATGAGCTGAGACCTGTACAAACTGTGAGCTAACTAAACTTTTTCTCTTTAACTTCTGATGTTAGGTATTTTACATCAGCAAGGAGAGAAAAGTCATTAGACAGAAGTGGTTACCCAAGTTCCTGCAGCTATTTGGTATCTTAACCAGAATTCCAAAGTCCTCATGTCCATTATTCTAGCTTTAGTAAATTGATGGTACAGCATATGATTGTTCTACTATGTAAACTCACTGGCAAGTTAGGAGCATTCCTTTTTCAATATTATTTTTCCAACATTATGCCTAATTCAGTTTCTAAAAGTCCAGTTGCTATTCAAAGGTATTAATGGCATCTAATATTAAAAATAACGACCTCACAAAGAGCATGTTGCCTCTGGCCATGCATTCACTGCAATTTAGAATGAGACATCTTAGTGTACACTTTGGAGCACAGTCTCCTTATTGTTCATGGAAGTGAAGGCTATTTGAGCAGAGCTGACAACTTTATAGGAAAGAAAAGGCTGGCTTTATTCTAAATTTCCCTGATTGCTGCAGTTGTGACTGACACTGCTCCCCAGGAAGCTCCATCTGTGCTGCAGCCCGTGATGCTGTGTGGAGCTGTGGACAGATAAGTGGACTTGTGACTCAGCCTTCTGAACTGTTCAAACAGAATCCTGGTGCTTACTAGGATAACACTGAAAAACTTGCTTTGGTTTCTTCATTTTTAAGATGATAAGACAATGCCCCCTTTCTGTTTTTGAGAACGCATTTAGGACAGAGTCTACAGGATCTCATTACATAGATTGGACTCATAGTGATCTGCCTGTTTTTCAGCCTCCCAAGTGCTGGGATTACTGGTGCATGCCACCACACCCAGTCTCAGTCTCCATCTCAGCATGCCCTGGGGGTGGGGCTGGCTTGGCAGACCAGAAATTGAACCCCTGACCCCTGTGTCTGCCTAAGCAGGCCCTTGAATCTGTTGAGCTATCTGGCTGGCCCCAATGGCCCTTTTTAAAATTAAAAAATAGGATTACTGTGAATCTATATGGCATTACATAACTAATATTTAACATACAAACCTAACATACAAATGAAAGACGTAGGTGACAATAGACTTGGCTTGACACGGCAAATGGACAACACACATGATCTCAGTGCCCTGACCTACCACCTCTTCTGCAGTTAAATCATCCCTTCTTTTATCCCAATGTGCACTTTTGCAGGTCTCTGGTTGCCTTTAGTATTCTCCAAATGCAAGCCACAAATGGCAGTAGACTCCTCTGTTTTAGCAAGCTGGGAATAAGCCATCTCTGCTTGTTCTTCTTTGGGTGGTTCTTGGTATTTTTTTCCAGGCAGATATTTAATAAGTATTAGTTTCCTTTCCATTTCTGTGGGGCTCAACACTACAATTCTTATTGGTCTTCCTTTACGCTTTTACAAATGAGTGCCAATTACTTCTTCTAACGATTAAATGAAATCCATCATTTTATCTTAATATTATGTCCCTAAAATGTTTTGTATTTTTCAGACCAGGTACTTCCCAAGTCACCCTCTGTTAAGAAGTCTCTTTCAATCCTTGGTCTTCATAGCTGCGAGAACTGCAGTGAGTGAATGAGTGAGTGAGTGAGGTCCGTGACTGAGTGGAGAACAAGCTGCATTGCATTTTTAAAGTAAGGCTCATCTCTATCTCTTTTTCTGTTTAAAAGGAGAGGACAGCATAAAAGGAAAGAGGGCTCCAGATAGAGAAGCCACATTCCCCATACCCTAAAAGAATATAAATACACCCTCCCACTAAATAGCCATAAAAATGTGTAAGTTAAGACTTGTATGAATCATCTGTCTTGAGCCTCTATTCCTTTCTCAAGGCAAAAACAACCTATTGGGAAAAGCTGCGAGGTGGAACTGAGCTTCTTGGCTTCAGTCTGCTCAGTGCAGCCTGCATGTTATTTACCAAAGGGCTTTGCAGGTATTACAAACATTGGTGAGATTTCTTTGGAGTCCACTGGGCAAAAGAAATGTGTATTTATTGTGCCTCCTAGAGCTGAACAGAGCTGGTCAGGGAGGGGCTGTTCACAGGGGCCCAGGTGGCCTGCAAGGTGGTTTGCTGGAGGCCAGCAACTGAAGCAATAAGCACCAGCTCCTGGCTGGAATGTGCTAATGCTCTGGCCTTGTGAGCAAGGGCATCCCGGGCACTCAGCTCTGGGTACCCAGGCTGCTTGATCTCACAGCTCCCTGTAATTTGGAAAGCAAATGACACATTTGTTCTGCTAATCAGCATTGCAGTTTTAGGAGTGAACTGAGCAACCTATTTAGGATGCAAATTAGATAGAAACTTCCGTTTCAAGACTGCCAATTCTAAAGGTCTGTTTCTTGGTCTGGCTGAGGGTAGGAAAAGCCTCTGTTGTAAAGCAGGTAAAGAGGATGGGCACCTTTGGTTTGGGACAGGGAAAGGCCACTTAGGCTCCTTATTATTATTTTTTTTCTTTTATTAACAGAGATCTCCACAACTACATGCCAGAGCTGACCTCAAATGTTCTGTCCTTCCTGGTGAGGTCATTTTCCTTCAAGTACCAACTGCCCGAAGGCCATATTGGCCTCTCTCATAAAGGACAGGCCAGATACAAATCAGCTCAAGTATACATCACCTTGTTTCAGGCAGTATGTGTCATGGACTGTCACACGAGAGAAAAGTAGCTTCTCTCCTATGTTTTACTTTGGTTTTGGTCAGAATGACCACAGCGTGGGCAGTAGACTTGAGTGATCATACTAATTTATCCCTTGATTGAATCATTATTCAAAGGCCCTGTGTACTGACTGCAAGGTCGCTTTATGTTAGCAACCACCCCAGGTGGGTGCTTAGGAGGACAGAAACAAGTTTGGATTCTGGTGGCAGCAGCAGATGCATGACCCAGAACTGCTCTGTGCATGGAAGGTTATGGCAGAGCAGGATGAAGGTTACAGCAGGAGGATCAAGGAGGCAGTGGTGTATCACCTACGATTCACCTATCAATTGGTAAGGCAGTGCTTATTTCTCAGGCTGCTTGGTCCATACCCTAGGAGGATCAGCTAACACCCAAAGACTTTTATAGAGGGAGCCAGCTCGGTGAGTTAATTCTACTCAGAGAGATTCACACCTTGGAGACATGTATTTCAAATCCTGGCATCCTAATATGAAAACACAAGATTTTCCACTTATGTATGACTCACTAGAAGTGATTTTTATCATTTAAATCCTTAATGCATGTGCTAGCCTATTTAGCTAGAGTAAATTGTGCGTTATATCATGCTGTATAAACGGTGACTTAGAACAGGAACTTGGTAAGCCTGGCAGGCACTTGATGCCCTCACACCGACACCCTGATACTAGAATCCCATTTGCTCCGTGTCCCCCTAATTAGCCAAATATCCTACCACTGGCCTTACAAGACTAATAGTTGGTACTGTCATCAAAATATTTGTTGCATTTGGCCTGTGGTGAATGCCTCGTGCAGAGACTTGTCATCAACCTTTGGTGCTTGGGAGAAAATCAGGATATCCACAAGCTCATCATATCCTCATGTGCCTTCTCAGCTAAGCAATGTCCTTTTGGGTAGCAGCATTTGGTCTGAAACCTGTTTTGACTGTGTAACACTCAGATAAACTGACAGACAAACTTAGTTTCTGCAATTTTTTTCTAATTTGGCAGAACATAATTAATCTATACAAAAGATTTTAAATATGCATTATTATGTCGACTCACATCACCTCTGTATATAGCTTCTTGAAGGAAGCGATGCTTATGTCAGGTTCCAAGGTCTCTTTAGAGTGTTCCATGTTTTGGAGATTAAAAAATAAACTAGACATTTCCTCCAAACTTAGCAAACAAAAATTATGCAAAGAATACTAGTTTGAGAACAAAATACATGTCATTAAAATCACAGTTCCCTCATTCCTTTAGTTTTTGACCCCAGAATTTGTTTTAGTCATTCCAAGTTTGTTCTCACATTCGTAATATAAGTATAGTTTCACTTAAATGCTCTATCAAGTTTCTCTGAAATCCTTTGATGACGTACAATGAAACATAACTGGGCTAAAGAACCCTGGTCTTAATAAAAAGAGAGCAACCCATGATTCAAGTGCTAGGAGATCACAGAGAAAATAGAGACATTTTGGAGTCATCCAAGTGACTAATGATGAATAATCATTTATTGTGAACTAGTTCTCTCACATAGCTGTTTAAGAAGCAAAGTTTAATTAATAAGATACATGCAAACTAGGTTGTATGACAGCATGAAGCCTTTTGTGATTAATTTTTCTTATCTACAGTAGAAGTTAAATATCACCAATTGTGGTTTGAACAACAATGGTAAGTCTTGTATCTAGGCGTTGGGGAGATAGCTCAGTGGAAAAAATGCTTGCCTGGCAAGTGTAAGGCCCCGAGTTCCATCCCTGGTACCATCACAAAAACAGAAGACTTGTATTTAGGTGTTTCCCAAAGCTTCATGCCTCATGTGGCTCGTTTAGGCTGTATCAATGTGGACTAGGAATGTGATACTGGGCTTAAGTATATGGATAATGGAAACCCCAACCTGGGTATGGGTCGTATCAACCAAATGTACACCCTCGATGTAAAACGAAGGGAAAGAAAGAAGCCAGGCTTCCCGTTGGTGCTTGCAGCTCACTGTCTTCTGCCTGCCCCGCCATAGACTTGCTGCTCCTCTTCCAAAGCACCCTGCCTCGGAGCCAGCTGACTATGGACTGAAACCTCTACAGATTATGAGACAAAATGAACCTTTCTTCTTTTAACTGTGGTGTCTGGTATTTTATCCCAACAACAAGAAAAGTAACTAAGATGAACAAGATAATATTTGCAAACAATATGGTTTTTTTTGGGTACACAATAGGCACTTTAAGACTGAGAGTCATGATTACCATTTATAATAAATGTTGGTGCAGTAATGGAATATGTTGGAACATAGTACTTTATGAAGAAAGGACAGGGAAGAAGGTTGCACTAGTGCAATAGATGGCACTAGTTTGATGGTTTATTTTATAGAGAGAAAAGAGGAATGCAAATTAAAATTAAACAGTATAAGGAAAAAGCATTGAAAATATAGTGTTTTTTTAAAATTTTTCCAGCTCAGTAAGCATTTTATCCCTCCCTCCCTCCCCTCCCTCTGTCCCTCCCAATCCCCCTCTCTCCCTCCCTTCATGCCTGCCTGCCTTCCTTCTTTCCTTCCTCCCTCCTTCCCTCCCTCTCTCCCTCTTTCCCTCCCTCCCTGCCTGCTTGCCTTCCTTCCTTCCTTCCTTCCTTCCTTCCTTCCTTCCTTCCTTCCTTCCTTCCTTCCTTCCTTCCTTCCTTCCTGCCTTTCTTTCTTTTTTTCTTTGCAGTATTGGAGATGGAACCCAAAGTATTATTCATGCTAGGCAAGTGCTCTACCAATAAGTAATACTCTGATTTTCCTGAAAGTCTCAACCTAGCCCAGGACACAATCATCCCTCTGAACACCATTTGTCAACCACAAAGATCGAGAAGGTACTGCCTCTCCTGCTGCCTGGAGCTCTGCATATCCAGAGCAACTTTTCATGGGAACATCTGGAGGAACTTTGGCACTTTCTACTTCCAGGACAGAAACCACTTCCTCTGTTTCTTGGAGAAAGCTTTGTGAGTTAGATCTTTCCAATGAGCTAGAGATAACTGGAGATGCTTTCCTCATTTTGTTAAGATAGCAGAAGCTGAGCACACACTTTGCCCATCATCTGTGTAAACTGGCTGGAGATGTCTCTTTCAGCACCAGGAGCCAGGTCTGGCTCATCGCCATCAGTGGAGCTGCGGCTGTGGCTGGAGCTGGTGTTGAGCAGTCATTGTCTATAGCTGGAGGTCCTTGGTCTCAGGGCTCTTGTCTGTCCTGGGCTCAGCACCTGGCAGTGGTGGCACAGTAGCCTGAAGGATATATTGGCCTTGATGAGGCTGATGATAATCTGCTGCTGCTTCTGCAGAGCATTCTGCAGATTCCACCTTTCAGCACATCCTTCTCTAAGGATTTGAGGATGCTTGGCTGCTTGTGCAGGCTCCTGGTGCTCAGGACGACCTTGTGGTGGCCCCTATGCTGAAATTCTGGGATTCTACTGCTGCTCAGTCAGCAGTGTCAGTTCTGCTTGAGATGAGTGTCATAGAGTGCTTTATGGGCTAGGGTGGTTATGGCAAGGGAGAGCTATGTTTGAGCTGCTCTTAATACTGTTGGTGGCTGGCAGCACTGAGCTTGATGGGTGAAAGGGCACACATCAGTTTCCCATGGTGGCTTGTCCTGAAATCCTGGTCCTGCCTTTGAAGGGCCCAGCTCTGTAGGGCCCTCTCCTCATCAGAACTCTGGTTTAAATGGTACAAGGGGTTTGCCTAGTAAGGAAGGTTCTAGCCAGTCAATAGCTCAGCTAGATACCAGATGTGAGGAATCAGAGAATAAGTACAGCAGGAGATAAGTCTATAACTTAGGCACAGACCCAATCAGGAAGTAGTCCCAGGAAACAGTGATCATTGAGAATCGCCATTCATGATGAAATACCTAGACATGGTACAAGTTGAAATTCCTTGATTCAAAATATTTTGAGCAACAACATAATATCTATATTAGTGAGGTTATCTGTAGGAATAGAATCAGTGGAAGATTTATGCATAATTATATGGGGATTTGTTGAGTAGGCTGTTAAGGAAAGGCAGAAAAGTTCACAATAATCATCTGTGGAATGAGAGGCAGAAGAGTCCACAACAGCTGTTTCATATTGGGTGACCAGAAGACCAAGTGGCTGATCAGCCCGAGAAGATGAGAACCACAGGAAAAGAGGAATCAAGGGTTCAGCATGGGCCCCAAGGTTGAAGGTCTGAGTTCCCACTATAGGCTCACTTATGTGATTCTACACTGGAAGGCCAAGGGAACTGGAGACCAATGTCCGAAGGCAGTGTGAATGATGAGAGCTCTTCGCAAGTAGACATGCTGGCTTCTCCTTTCCCTTTCTTTCTTTATTTTTTTAATATTATTATGAACATGGTACAAGATCTCACAATGCATCCTTCAGTGATAGTAATTCTATTCGCAGCCTCCTCAGTGCTGGGATTATAGACTCGGTGGCCTGGGGGGTGGGGCTGGAACAGCATCTGGCGCCAGCTGTTCTTTCTTGTCCTATTCCACTGTGTCTAAAAAATCTATTGGTCGATGATACCCATTTCTGAGATAGGGCTCCCCTCACCTCGTTTTGCTGCCTTAATGTCAGTCACGCACAGTGGCTCCCAAACATGTGGGATAATCATCTCCTAGGAAGATCTACTCAAGTAAGGCTTATTCATTGCAATCAGTGGTCAGTCATCCACTTCTTGTCAACAGCTCCTTAAATCATACTTGATCTCCAGATACAATAGCGGGTTCATGATTATGCCTAACCTGCTACAACTATCCTGTTTACAAACAGAAATGCATTAATTCCCCACTCAGGATAGAGGATCTAACGTTTTCTTTTGGTGATGCTTGCTCTTTCCATAACATTTTTTAACTTAAATATTATAATATAGACTTAATCGTACTTAAGTACAAAAATTAAGTCAACTAGCTTTCTGTTGCAAAGAGGGAAAACTAAGAAAGCTGGTTACCATGTATTTATATAAGCACAAGATTATAAACAAAATAGGAAAGATATTCTCCCAACAATGACAACACTTATTTCAGTAACTTATCACATAGTCATAGTTGGTATTTAGAACTGCCTTCTGCTACTACTCATTTTGTATTCCCTTAAGCTTCAGGAAGCACCTCAGCAGGTCTCAGTTCTTAATCTGGTGATGTGCTCCAAATCCTCATTCTGGAAAGGACGTTTGTCCTCCTGCCTGGATTGAGTTATTGTAATTTCCAGTTGATTTTCATAATAAGGCATGGTAATATTATGAGACATCCTGTGGGATCTGCTTCACAACACCATGTCCTTCCTTGCTTCTGTAGTGAAACAGAGGTCCACTTGGTAGTCTGCAACAATCACCTCCACAAACATCAGAGCTCTCATTTTTGTTTATTGACTCAGAGGCATGAGGAGCTCCAGATGGTCAAGAGGTGTTGTATAGTTTTTGTCCAGTGCCGAAAGAAACGACGAGAAGACTCGCTGAATGTACTGTCAGAGGACTCACTGAGATTTCTCTTCCTCAGTGAGCCCAGAGCCTCAGAAGACTCTTCTTTTTATTTAGCATTTTAAAAAAATGGCTAATGAGCCAGACAGGGTGGCCCATACCTGTAATCCCAGCACTTGGGAGGCTGAGGCAGGAGGGTCAGTGCGAGTTTGAGAGCAGCCTGGGCTACAAAAGTGAGCTCAAGGCCAGCCTGAACTGCATAGTGAGACCCTGTCTCAAAAAGACAATATAATAATAATAATAATAATAATAATAATAATAATAATAATAAAATAAATTTAAAAATGGCTAAGGAATATACGTCACTACTTTAATAGATACAGCATATTCCAGACACGTAGCTCACACAAATGCTAACAAATAATACTGTAAGCTGGGGAGAAGGCAACCACTGGTGTCACATAGCAGGTAAACAATGAGCAGGCTACCCACGGGATGAGCCACCATCCGCAACCTTGAGCCCCAGCTTTCTGGGAATCTCAGGCAGCAGAAGGCAGCCCTCCTTGGGCTCTGTCTACAATTCCAGGACAGGGCACCCACAGGAGGAGCCGCCACCTGCCAACTCCAAGCCTCAGCTTTCTGAGACTCCTGAGCAATAGAAGTCAGCCCTCACCGGGCTCCAGGTCATGTCTCACCACATCTAGATACCAACTGGCCTTCATTTTTATCTCTATGTTACTACAAAGGAGTGTCTGAAATTCCAATTCAATGGGATAACTGCATCTTAGGTAAATCTTCTTGTCCCTGGAACTAAGACTTCCAGGACAACAGATCAAAGGATCAGCAACAGGGACAAAATTTTGCTAGTGGATCACTAGAGGCAATGGTGAGTGGTTCTATTCCTATTTCCACCTCCTGATTTCTGGACCTTGGCTATCAGAGGGCCACTTACATATATTGGATGCTCATTAGAAGCACAGATAGCCTTCTGGAGAATCCTGCAACAGTCCTTCAAAGTACTGCCATCGAGCCAGTGCCGTAACTGTATCTTCATATACCCATTCCACCCTTATACAAATTCAATGGCTTCTAGATGGTGGGTGAGACCAGTGAATTTTGTGAGCATTGTCCCACTGTCACACTCAGGCTGTGAAGTGTGTTCCCTGGTCAGAAGCAATGATGTGAGGAGAACCACAATGGTAGGTGGGATAATCTATATGTTCATGATGGTAACTGTGGCCAGAGTATTACATTCAGGAAAGGGAAACCCATGTGAAATAAAACAAAATACACGTCTAATCCAATAAGGACAAAGTGCTACCTTTTCCATAATGGCAATAGGCCAGTATAACCAACTTGCCGCTAGGTGGCAGGCTGATCACCTCACGGAAAAGCACCATATCAGCGACTCAGTGTTGCTATCCATTGCTGGCATAGTGGGCGTTCAGACCATCCCTACTTTATGACAGGGTGAGTCAGAGAGCATCCAGGCACCCAGTTCGTGATGGGCAGCTCACGTTGCATGGCAGCCTGGTGCCACTGGCCAAGCATTAATTCCACGAAGGCTCAGTGGCAGGCCAGTAGCTGTTTCTCAAAAGGATAATAGTTATCTGCAAATGATGGCAGAACTTTTCTCTAGAATCCTAAGGATTTACCTACAGGAGTCTCACAGAGACTCTAAGAAGCTTATCTATCTGCTACCGACACCTCACATAACACCAGAATTGCTACATCACATGGTTTTATTGGCTCAGCACCCTGGACTGGTTTTAGTCTTCTGTCTGGATCCTACTCTAACCAAGAAGCTTTCTGAATTACTCAGTAGGTAAATAGTCTAGAGTAACAGGTCAAAGTGAGGAAGTGGTGTTGTCCATGAGATCCAAATAGGCTTACTAGGGTCTGTGCCTCCTGGTAAAAATGTGTCTTTAACTTAGAAGGGATATCTCTGTATGCTTCACGTCCCTGGACTCAGTCATTTCAGTGAAATGGAAGCCCTTGAATTTAGTTGGGCTTATTCCTCATCCTTTGTCATGCACACACTTTACCAAAAAGTACTGCCTCCTGTTTATTCATTCCAATCAGTATAAGGTCACACCTACAATGCACCAAAGTGACATTTTGTGGAGGAGAAAGGGGATCGAGATCTCCGTGAATTCAGTTGGGACTACAGGTTGGAGAACTGAAATAAATCTGAGATGAGACCGCAAATTTGTATTTCTTACCTTGCAAGCTAAAAAGTTTCTTCTGGTGGACCTTATGGACAGGCATGGAGGGGAGACACTCACCAAATCAACAGCTGCACATCAGGCACCTGAAGATCAGTTAATCTGCTCAAGCAAGGAAACTACATCTGGTACAGCAGCTGTAACTGGAGTCACCACTTGACTAAGCTTTCAGTAATCTACTGATTTCATCTAAGACTCGTGTTTCTTTTGTATATCGTAAATAGGAAAGTAAAATGAGTACCTGTTGGGAGCCAGGGCCCTACTTCTTTGAAGTTCTTGGTAGTGATACTAATCTTTACAGCCCCTTAAGAAATGCATTTTTTGTTTGTTTTGCAGGGTCTCACTATGTAGTGCAGATTCGCCTCATACTCAGAGTGATCCTTTTGCCTCAGTCTCCAGAGTGCTAGGATTTCAGGGTTTCACCGCCATGCCTGGCAGGGGATGCAGTATTGCTTTTGATTTACTATTTTCCCACACAAAGACAACTGTTGTAGCTATCATTTGACTTTTTCCTCCATAACAGCCCTCACTCCACAGGTTAGGAAACCAATATGAGAATTTTCATTTGTACAGAGTAAATTCGTTTCAGTTCATTCTGGAACTAGGGAAATGGCCACACTACGGACTCAGGAAGGCACTGCACCCACTGTGAATCACATGTTGGCTAAACCCTTACTGACTACCTGACTTCCATGGCTCCCTACTGCTATTGGGAGACCTTAAAGATGCTTTAGATCTTCTACAGTCAACATTAGTTCAGAACCTGTGTCCAGTAGTTCCTAAGATGTCTGATCATTTCCTATTCCCCAATGAGTGGTTGCTCTGGCTGAAGGTCTCAGGTCCCCGTGGGGCAGGAGAGGAGCAAAGTTGACAGTATAACTCTCCCCTCAATGGGCGCTGGCCTCCTTTTCATCCAAGGGGATCTGGGTCTGGAAAGAGCTCAAGTCTGGAAATTGGTTGGGCTGTGCTTTTCTGTTGCTACAACTAGAGGTAAGCTATTTTTCATTTGATCTAACACTTATCTGCTTGTCTCAGTCCCACAGAAATTTAGCAGGCTTTCTATCTATTTCTTGCCTGGGATCACCATGATTAATTAGCAATGCCATGGGTCTACATGTATCAGAACCTGCTGATCATGGCTTTGCCTCTGTTCTTTACTCTGCTCTACCCACCTCACTTTTGGCGGCTGAGCACTGCCACTTTGTCCCTGCCACCCTGATCCAATTATACTGGCACTACTTGAGTTTCTTGCTTGAGTGACTGCAGTCCACATAACATCTGCCACACAGAGAAGGGCAATGGCAGAGCTCGTAAGGAAGACCCCCTCTCAAATCTATCTCTAAGGTATTCATGAAAGGTATATTTTCTGGACTGTCCTAGTGTGGAGAAGATAAAACTTCACTTCATGAAAAAAATTATTAAAAGTATTATATATAATACATAAACTGTACATAGAACATAAATAAATTTTGGCTTAGACCTATGTCTTTCCCTTAAGATACTATCTCAGGATTCACAAATACTCCAAAATCTGGGAAAATGTGAAATGTTTCTGGTCCCTATTGCTTCATAAAAGGCATACTCGACCTATGCTGGATTATTTTTTTCAGAACAACTCTGAAAGTTAGGTATCAAGATCTTCATTTTACAGATGAATTGGGTGGCTTTCTAGACGGTGCTACAAACTTGCACATTATTCTGTCAGTGACCGAGAGCCTATGAGAAGGAATGGTATAAATGAATGCAGTCATCGAGAAATCCGGATTCCCCGGAGAGTCTGAGAGAAATGAGGCCATAGTGAATCCCTGCAGGGCTTTTGGATCAGCATGTAGAGGCCAGCTGGCTGAAGCGGCATCTGTCAGCAGAGCAGCCAAGCTCGGCTGGCTCCAGATGCAGGCGGTTCTCCTGGGGAGACCTGTCATCGGAGCTACTGGCTTGCTCCACATCCTCCCCTTGCTCTGTTCACATGTTTTCCCCTGCTGGTTTAGGTCCCAAGGAAGGGCTGCAGAAATCTCACAACCAGGAGGAAAACTGGTCTGAGCAGAGGCACTGCTGTGGAACAGGAACAAGTGTGATTCTGAACAACTGTTTCTGCAAAGTGCACCCAGCTTTCAAAATAGTCTTTTAAGTATGGCTGAGAGGAAAGAGCTTGCAGCAGAAGCACAGAGGAGCATCTGTGTGTGACAAGGGAAGACTGAATGGAACCTGGAATTTTATTCCAGAAATTGTACTTGCTGAATGGAAGTACCAAACGAGTGAAGGGAACAGGATGTGATTTCTAAAAGTATGATTGCTGGCCTTTCTTGGAAGGCAACTGGCTCATGCGGAAAGGAAAGGATTTTATTTTATTTTATTTTATTTTTCAACTTCAATTTCTATTACCTCATGTACCATACTCATCTTTCTTCTTATTTTTTAAATATTTTTACAATAATACATTGCAAGATGCTGCCTTCATTATAGTTGTTCAGAGTACAAGATGCAAACATGATTTCTTGTTTAAACACTCTTAGAACAGATCCTTCTTTTCATTGCACGAAGAGAAAGTAGCTGTATATTTAGTTCAATAGTCCATAACTGCAGTGGATTATCAGCTCATCTGGCATTATCAGAAGCTGTTGAGTTGAGCGTTTTACAGCTCAGCCTATTAATATGGCTCTCCTTTTTATACTTTGTGGTTTGACTTTTCTGCTGGATGGTTAAGACTGCTGGATGGTTAAGATAAAGCAAGACCTATGTTACAAAATGAGACTGGACGTGGTGGCATGAGCCTGTAATCCCAGCTCTTGGAAGGCTATAAACAGGCAAACAGGCAGATCATTACGAGTCTGACCTAGTAGTGAGACCCTGAACACCCTGTAGACCTTTCCCTAAAATACACACACACACACACACACACACACACACACACACACAAAGGAAAGGATTTTAGAATCCCTTATGTGTGGCTGCCATTTTGTTGTCTGTCGATGATTGCAAGATGGGGCTGCTCCTGTGGAAAATGAACCAAATAAGTGCAGCTGTAAGGGTGATTGAAATGAGTCTGAAGAGGTCTCAGCATTGGTCCAACACTGAACAGTTCATCTTGTCTGCTCCTTTCATTTACATTTTAGGAAAGTGAAACTTAAAAAAAAAAAAAAAATGAGTCGATGGTGCAAGTCGGATACATGAATCTGATTTACTTCTTGGAGCCCAAAATTATGGAACAGAAAAAGGTCAATAACTTTTAAATCTAGCCTACTTCTCATGGTCAAAATTATGCTCCATAGCTCCCCTGATACTATAGTGAGGAGTTACTAAAAAAGATATGACTAAAGTCTCTGGTTGTCAGCAAAGGACTAACTGTTGTATTCCAGTCATCTACTGTTAGATAGAGTGGTCGTTCTTCTCAGAGTGTAGGGGAGCTGGGTGGGAGGGGTGGAGGGATGGAGAGCTTCTGGGTCTCAGCTGGTTAGCTGTTTCCTGGATGTGAACCCAGCAGCTCTTCAGCGGGAGCAGGGTGTGTGTCCACCACTGCACACCCAAGTGCACACAGCAGCTGGGGTTTCTACCAAAAGCCTGCAATCATCTTTCATATTTTCACATTAAAAATTGATAACAAATAAGAATAATGTCAGAGATAAAGCAAGAGGGAGAATTCTGATAAAGTCTAATCTTTTTGCAAAACATATAGCAGATTGCTAATGGGTGAAATTTTCTTCCTTTTAGTTTTGGAAATTATCTTTTTCTGCTATTGTTTGCCTTCCTTAAGAGTGATGCAGCGATTTTTTAAAACTTAGCCACAAGACATAATCATGTTTTTATAAATTAGTGACTTTAGTACTCATTGACAAGAGACACCTTTTCCATTCATAGCATAATTGAGGCCTAATGGTTTAGCCAATTGGACTTCAATGTGAAGCTCCAAGCAACAGATTCCATACTTAATAAGGGATTCAGAGATATGAAAATTAGAAGCCTCACAAGTTCAGATGAAATAATATGGAAGACAGTGATTTTTTTTTATCACTTATTCAATATTTTTTATTCTGTCAGTTGGTGAAAGCAGTGGTACGACAGGACTAAAGTTACTTATCATGTCATGTGGGTCACACATTTTTCTTATAAATGTTCATTACTTACTTGCATTGATTACATAATTCATTAGCATATCAAAAAAATCTCAAGACATATTTTCTACCCTCAGCAATACGCTTAACTGAAATCTGAAGAGTTTAGTATACTTAAACAAAGTCACATAGTTAGTGTCACAGGCAGAAGTAAAACCATCTCTGGTTTTACTGGTCAGTAGCACTTCCACTTCATCACTTTTGAGAAAGATATGACATTTCCTAGAGCCCCCGTGAGAGCAAGAGTGGATGCTGAGGCCTGACACCAGACACATTTGTCACCTACTGGCAGGTCCACCGGATGCAGCAGAAGCATGGTTCTGCCAAGGGGCCTGCTAATTCCCTTTGATATCTTCATATCTGAAACTGGTAACTTTGATGAATGAGGCTTTCCCAATAGTAGGAGGACCTGACCTTTCCGGCTTTATGATGTGACTGACAGGTGAGTTTGCCTCCTCCCCCCAGCTTGTGTTGATTTGAGTTAGAAAGTTTCCACCTTACCAAGATGTGAAAGCATACGCATATAACCATTTCCTTTTTACTGTAAATTCCTGGAGCCACTCAAAGTTGATATAAACATTAGGCTTTGGGTTAGAAGATTTTGTTAATGCATGTGTTCCCAGCAAATTAGTTCTTAATTTTTGACAGATGATGATTGCACATGTTTATGAGGTACAGTGAGATATTTTGATACATTTATAATTATATATTGATCACCTCAGGGCTCTTAATTATCCGACGTTTCCAGCGTTTATCATTTCTTTGTGATAAAAACAGTCATAACCCTCTCATCACTGGTGAATTATTACCTACAATACTGTTAATTATAGTAGCTTTCAATATACAAAAACACCCACACCGGTTTCTGCTTCTGTTGGCTTTGTACCTATGAAGTAATCTCTCTCCACATCTCTCTGTTCTACCCACTTCCCAAGGCCTGGTAACCACTACTCACATCTCTACATCTATGAGAACCACTGTTTAGCTTCTCACATGCAAGTTAGAGCAGCCGATCTTTGCCTTTCTGCGCCCCACTTACTGAACAGCCTCCACTTCTTTCCACATTTCCACACAGAACGGATTCTTTCCTTTGTGGTGAAAGAAGCGTCAGTGCTCCATTGTGCACACGTACCGAAGTTTCTTTGCACAATCTTGGCTGATACCTTGGTAACTCCATATATTGGCTATTGTGATACTGCAAAAATCAGGAGAGTGCATGTGTATGTCTGATATTCTTATTTGGGTTCCGTTAGATAGAGACCCAGTAGTGAGACTGGTGGATCTTACGGAAGCTGTAGTTTTCTTTTTGAGGAATCTCCATACTTTTCTCCTTAGCAGCTAAGCTACTTTAAATTCTTTCCAGCAGTACTTGAGAGTTCCCATTTCACTGCACCCCTGGCAGCACCTCCCTTTTGGGGGTGGTCTTTCCCACAGCAGCCATTCTGATTAGGGAAAAATGAACTTTACTGTGGTTGCAAACTGCATTGCTCTGATAAATAATGATGCTGAAATTTTTATACACTTGCTACAGATTTTTGTTTGTACTTTGAGAAATGTCTATTGGGATCTTTTCCCCATTTAAATTGAATTTTATATATTTTTCCATTTTTGACATTTTTAAGTTTCTTATATACTCTGAATTTTAATCCTTTATCATAAAACAATTTTAAAATATTTTCTCCCATTCTGTATGTAATTTCTTGACTCCATTGATTATTTCCTTTGGTATATGGAAACTAACTGTTTGTTTATTTACTTGCATCAGTGTATTTAGTACAGGGTGTTCAGGGTCTCACTACACAGATCAGACTCATAGTGATGCTCCTGTTTTCAGTCTCTCAGGAGCTGGGATTATAGGCACATGCCACCACACCTGGTCTCCACTACCTTCTCTATGTTTCCTAGGGGCAGGGCTGGCACACCTTGTTCTCTGAGCTATCTGGTCAGTTCTGGAGACTATGTTTATCTAATTCCATTGATGAGGATTTTTTTTTTTCTTTTGATGCTGTGATTTACATACTTGCCCCGGCACCCCCCCCAAAAAAAAAAAAAAAAATTCTTGCCCAGACCAGTGTCATGGAGTGTTTTCTCCTTGTCATTTATTTTATAGCTTTAGATTTTCAGTTTAAATCTTTAGTTTATTTTAAGTTAATGAATTGTGCATAGTAAGAGATACAGATTTGATTGCTTTCCTCAATAAGAGGGCATTCAGTTTTCTCAGCATCATTTATTAGACATAGTGTCCTTGCATATAGATATGTTCTTAATTCCTTTGTTAAGATCAATTGACTGTGACTGTATGGGTTAAGTTTGTGTTTTCTATTTCACTGGGCGATCTGTTTACAGTGCAGTGCCATACTATTTTGTTTACTATAGCTTTGTAGTATATTTTAAAATTGGGTGGTATGTCTCTAGTTTTGTTCTTTTTTATTCAAAATTGCTTCGGTGACTTTAAATTTGTCGTGTTTTCATACAAACCTGAGGATTGTTTTTCTACTGCTGCAGTGAACTATAACATTGACATTTTATCGAGTGTACACTATGTCTGGTGATAACTTCAAGTATTATGGCCATTTTCACAATAACTTTCCCATTCATGGACACGGGGTGTCTTCCTATTTATTTACATTCTTTTAACTTCTTTTTCATAGTTTTCTTCAGTGAAGTGATTATATGGCTGGTCCCCCCCCCCCAGTGTTTTATTTGATAGTTATCGTAAATGTGAATTATTTCTGTTTTTAAATTTTTAACAAATTATTTATTTATTTCTTTGGTACAGGGTCTTGCTGCACAGCTTGCATTCATAGTGATCCTCCTGCCTCAGCTTCCCTAGTGCTGTGATGACAAGCATGTACCACCATCTCTGGAGTCAGTGGCCAGCATGGCATACCTGGGGTCCTGGGGTCAGCATGGTATGAGGTACTGCAGATCAAATCTGGGTCCTTGTGTTTGCCAGGCAGGCACTTAGACTGCTAAGCCATCTCTGCAACCTGTGATTTATATCTTAGTTTCCTTTTCAGCTATGTTGGAATATAGACATGCTATAGATTTCTGTATCAAGATTTTGCATCCTAAAAGTGTCCTGAATTCATTTACTAATTCTAATAGTCTTTCAGTGAAGTTTTAAACTTTCCAAGGTATGTGATCACACCTTTCTGCAAATGGGGCTATTGCACTTTCCCTTTCCAACTTGGTGTGCTCTGAGCACATTCCAGGGGAAAGAGGCTAATGTATGAGTCAGGTTTTCTGTTTCTAAATGTGACACACAGTTTAGAGGAGGAAGTGGCTCATTTGGCTCATATTTGGGGGAACTCAGCTCATGGTCCACTGGCTTCCAGACAGCAACAGCATGGTGAGAGGGTATGGTGGAGCAGAGATGCTCAGTTCACACTGTCCAGGAAGCAGAGTAGGGAACAGCTCTGAAGGGGAACAGGCAAGGAGCCATGCATAGGGCCCAGGCTCTCCTTCATGACTCAGCCAGACACACCTGGGAGGTGTTCCTCTAAGCTGCTCTTTCCTAACTCAACTAAGTTGACCCAGTAGGATTAATGAACTAAAGTATGTTCAGCAGGCCACATATATGGGAGGCACTCTCCACTTGTGTGACTTTCTTAGGACAGATCTTTCCTATAAGTCAAGAGGCTTCTGAATTATGTGTTTTATCTTTTCCAAGTTGGGAATCCCAGTAGTACCTGACATTGTTTTCTGAGGGAAAGACCTTAGCTATATTCTTGGTCATGTGTTCTCTGGTCATCTTTGGAAAGCAAAGTTACACATACTGAAAGGAAAGGAGATGAAAAGTCCTGATATCCAATCTTCTGAGTAGAATAACATGTGTCAACTTGGAGCCTGAAGATCAGTCTTTTGGGTACACTAGGCCAAATTTTGAAGACTGCTTTTTGACTATGCCATGCAAAATCTCTTTCCAAATTGAAAACTTTCTGTTATGGTTTATGGCTAGTTGTACCCCCAAAGCCTCATGTAGTCATTGGGTGTGGACTCCTACAGATTGAGACTTGACTCATGAGTCACTGGGATTATGTGTTTTAGTACTGATGGGATTATCGGTCTGAGTAGGGCTGGGACTACGGGTGTGTGGTCTAGGGCGGATATCCTAAGGCAGAGAGCCTGATAGGAATATAAAGAGAGACAGAAGGACAGACTAGAGCTGTTGCTCTCTGCTGCCCTGTTTGGTTGGCTACCTCTGCCACCATTTTGTTGCTGTTCCGCCACCATGAACTGGATGCTATCTGTCCTGCTCCACTCAGCCTTGGGCCAGCTGAATATGGACTGAAACCTCCAGTAACTGTGAGCTAATTGAACCTTTCCTTTGATCATCTTGAGTGCTGTGTACTTGTCCCAGCAATGAGTAAAAAGTAACTAAGACAGAATTTGGTACCAGGAGTGGGGTCATTGCTGTGCCTAACCTGACCATGTGGATTATAAGCTTTTGGAAATGGCTTACGGGAAGAGATAGGAAATGTTCAGAGATGTCGGAATAAAACAAAGCACTAGAATGGCTTTGGCTGCTCAGCTTGGGAGATTCTTGTCAAAGCTTAGACCAGAAGACTGACAGAAGGCCTGCCTGTAAAGACCAGGCTGAGGAGGTTTCTTCTGGAAAAAAGGACATTAGTCATTGGCCTCCAGATGATTTGTGCTATGGATTGGCTGAAAGGCCTGCAGAATTTTGCTCATGCTCAGAGACTTTGCCTAAGACTGGAATTAAGCATGGTGGACTGATTAATCATTCAAGAGACATTTCAAAGCAGCGAACTACTGGGGCAGTGTCGTGGTTGTTCTCGCTTGCATTTATCCAGATTTGTGTTGAAAATCAAGAGCAAAGAGCCAAGAAGGATGATTTAAAATGTGAGTTTGGCCAGAAAGGAAGCACCAAGAAAGCTGTGGACTGCAAAGATGGAGCTAAAAGTATCTACATTGCTGGGAAGAAACCAGAGAATCAAAAGGATGGCCTGAGGGCATCACAAGAGGCAGCAGCTCTCCACCCTTTGCAGCCTCAGAATTTCAAGAGACAGAGGCTTTGCCTTAAGAAGAAAGTCGCAGAGACCCAAGCACCAGAATGGCAGCAGAGGCCAAACCAGGTTCCAAAATGGCACCCGCATGGAGAATATGTTTTTCGGAATCAGAGTCAGAGTGCTCAGCGATCTAGGCCCTTAACAACTTCAGCCAAGAGAAGGAAGCCTGGCTACTGCTCCAGCTGGCAGCAACCCTTGGCATTATCCATATAGGTGTATGCAGAATATGGGAATGCTGAGGTTAAGAAGGCTTCCACCTCGATTTCAGAAGAAGGCCTGGGAGGCCAGGCAGTGTGACCCTAAGAGGGAAGTATGTAAAGCTGGGTACGAGAAGCCTGTTCAGTGGAAACCCCAGAAGTTTGGAAAAGCTAGGAATGTGGATCGTTGTAAGAGGGAGCAAAGCCAGCCCAAGAGAGAAACCATGGGAATTACCACCAAGAGTGCCATAGGAGTGGAGTTGCATGAAGCTCACAACTCAGTGCAGACTGCTTTGGATGCTCTAGTTGGAACTATGGGATTTATTGTTTATCCTGCTGAATTTTGGACACGTGTTGGTCCCAATGTTTTGCATTACCCTGTTGTTTGCAACTTTTGGGATTGTAATGTTTATCTTATGCCTCTGAATGTTGGATATGTTTAATTCTTCTATTGTACAGGGGCTCACAGTTAAGAGTTTGTCTTGGATTTTGGAGGAGATTTGGGATTTGGACTTTTCAGCAATGCTGAAACTATTGGGACTTTGGCAACTCTTCCAGATGGACTAAAATGTCTTTTGTAAAAAGGGATGTGTATGAGATTTGTGGGCCCAAGGGCTGAATGTTATGGTTTATGTCTAGTTGTCCCCTGAAAGCTTCATGTAGTCATTAGGCAGGGACTCCTATAGATTCAGACTTGACTCATGAGTCCCTGGGATTATATGTTTTAGTACTGATGGGATTATCGATCTGAGTAGGGCTGGGACTATGGGTATGGTGTACAGCGGATATCCTAAGGCAGAGAGCCTGATAGGAATATGAAGAGAGACAGAGAGACAAGGCTAGAGCTGTTGTTCTCTGCTGCTCTGTTTGGTTGGCTGTCTCTGCCACCATTTTGTTGCTGTTCCACTGCCACGAACTGGATGCTCTCTGCCCTGCTCCACTCAGCCTTGGGCCAGCTGAATATGGACTGAAACCTTCAGTAACTGTGAGCTAAATAAACCTTTCCTTCCTTCATCTTGAGTGTTGTGTATTTGTCCCAGCAATGAGTAAAAGTAACTAAGCCACTTTCTCACCTAAAGTCAGTTTGATTTCTGTAAACTCTTTGCATGAATCTCTTCTTCCTTTCCACCTATCCCAGAGTTACCAATTTTCCAGAAGTCTCTCCCTTACTTCTTGCTTTGGGAGGAGGCAGTGATGCAGATCCCCCTTAATTTTTCCAAGAGAAGAACGGGCTTCTTCTTAATAACCCAAGCATTGACCATGGCAGGTCTTGGGACTTTCAGTCCTCAGAATGTTCCAGGACCTCAGCCCACTCTGTGTGGCAGGCTCAAGGGAAACCTTAGTCTACATCTCCGGTCTCCTCTTTTCTATCTCAGATGTGCAAGGGAGCAGTGCACAGTCACAGGACAAAGTACTCATTACTTGACAGAATTCAAGTATCTTGTAGTAGTAGCACTCATGCACAAGGATTAATTCTTTTGAAATTGTGATGCATCAGTGCTCTGTGCAGCCACGTTTTGAAATTATTCATGGATATGGTGAAATCTAGATTGATTTACTCAAAAGTCCTAGGTTAAAAAGTTATGCATACCACAAAGTTTCTGGATGACTTTTCTAAGCAGCTGTCTTTCTTAAAGTCTTATTTTCTATTCCCAAAAATAAAATACTGGATCTGAGGTCCTGAGTTCCTAAGAAAAAAAAAAAAAAAAAAGAATATACTAGACCAAACTAAAGTAGAAGCCACTTGTTTTTTCCATGCTTAGTAAATCAAATGTTAGTCATTCATTTATTCATCATAAACATAGATGAAATGTCATGTTTTCTCATAACTCAGACCATGATAGCTATTTCATGAGGTTCTACATGATATAAAAAAGTCCAAATGTTCTCTCTGAATAGTTCAACTATGATTCTAATACATTATGACTTGGGTAGTACACCTGGAGAAAAATTTCACACTCTTACCTGATCAACTTTTTATATTTATTATATTTCATTGCACTTTGTTCCATTTTCAGAATTTTAAATAGCCTATTTTCATTCCACAGCAAAACTAAAGATAATAAATTTTATTCTTATGTATTAACTAGCAATTCCTCCACCAAAAGCCCATGCAAAATTCCATGATTTAAGAATAATACAAAAATTTATTATTCGCCAGAGGAAAAACTGGTGAAGCCTTGATCAATGGATACTAGGTTATAATCACATGACAGTAACAGATTCTATTGTGCTAGCACACAATAATGTAGCATTTTAAAACCTAGAATGATTTTTACTGTTTCCATCATAGACAAATAAAGCGGTTGATGCAACAGATAGAAGCATGGACTCAGGAGGCACTGAAAGGGTGCCAAGGCATCCCTGGATTAATTCACGAGCTCTGAGGGAAGCAGAATACTTTGCCTATGCATCTCCCACCTTAGGTGATGAAGATACTGACACTTCCAGCACTGCCTGATGCTCTGTTGGGCAGCTCTGCACAGAAGCTTCATTTGTCATTAACTCCCTATACCAGTGGGATTGGAATCATGTGTGTTGATGAGCCTGCAAGAGATTTAGGAGAGCTAGAAGATACCTTATTTGGGAGAATTCTAACATTTAATAGCAGCAAGAAGCAGCATCAGACTACAAATAAGGCACAGAAAAAGCGACTAGAAGAGTGGAAAAATCAGTGTAGTAATATCAAAAGGTTTGGAATATCTTCTGGATTCTGTAGTAGGTGTCATTTTCAGCAATTGTTTTAATGGAACAATGATAAGAAATCCAATTTATAAACGAATATATAAAAAACAATAGATAGCAGAGAATTTGTATGCAAAGTAGTGGTAGAAAATAGGGAATACTGCAAGATTTTGATAGCTATGTGGATTTTTTTCAGTGGAAAAACAGTCACTGGAAAGAACGTATTGAAAAAGAGAAGGCAGGTTTACAAAGTCTGACAAGGCTGAAAAGACTCAGTGATATTGAGTTTCTATGGAGGCCCCCTGGCCAGGGGAGTCACTTTCACCAAGATTCGTGTGTCCTTCTGAGGGAACGGTGGTATGTGAGAACGTAGGATTATCAGGGTCAGTTCCAGGGACCCGTGGCAGAGAAACAAAGGAGTGACTATGATGGAGGGATAGCAGAATGGGTTGGGATTATTTGTGACCTGGGAAGACAAAACACAGAAAGATAGGTACTGGAGTTCAGGCACCTATGAACTCAAGTATGTGTAGAATGACAGGTCAAGGCCAGAGGGGAAACATGAGAGCTTCAGACCGCAAGGGAACACATCCACATGTTGAGATTTCAGTGAACTGCAAGGGAAGATGGTGAGTACTGTTAGACCTTGAGATTTTTGCAATGATTGAGTTGAAGGAAGGGTAAATTACACAAATGCTGTATTAGTCTCAAGATAGAGAGGCTTGAGACAGAAATGAAAACTAATGACATCCAGAAGGTCCCAGTGGATGTCTGAGAAGAGGAAAGAGCTGCAGATGTGGCAAGCTTTATGAGCCTTAATGCAAATGGGAAAGGTACAGTCCCATCAGTCAGTGAGTTGCCCTGTTTTATATTTTGTTTGCTTTTGATTCATGGTGTTGCTACACAACTCAGACTCATAGTGATCTTTCTGTCTTGGCCTCCTCAGAGCTAAGGTTACAGACATGCACCACCAGGTCAGGTTTCAGTGGCCCACATGGCATATCTGGGTTTCAACAGCTGGCACTGGCATGTAGTACTAGGATCAAGCCTGGGTCCTTGTGTTGCCAGGCAGGCACGTAGACTGCTGAGCTATCTCCCCAACCCCTATTGTGATTTTTCCTTTTGTAAAATGATAACTGTGCTTCCTCCTGAAGACCATTTGTTCTTGTATGGCGTACTGCTTATATGCTGGAATGATATGGTATCTGCTTAAGAAAAAAAAATCATTTTCTTCTGCTATTTGTTGAAAAGCAGCAAGATACTAGTGTTGAGACTGTGTCAAGTTTAGTCAAACATGGGGATCCTCTGAGTAACATCTGATAATAAGTGGTAGATGAAATCTTGCTCTAATCAAAGGCTGTAAAGCATGGAGCTGGAGAGTCCAGAGACTCCAGCTGGCACATTTTTTCTCTCTGACCTCAGAGAAGCAGCATCACCAGTAAGTGAAATCAGTGTGTGACCAATGGATCCAAGACACTTCTCTTATCTTGCTATGCAAATGCTTGAGCAGTGAGGCACTATCATGATTGGAAGAAAAGTACGTATTGCTACGGAAACTTCAGTTGCCAGACTACGTCACCAGGGCCTGTGCCTCCCAGGGAGGGATTCAGGAGAAAGCATGTGCCTCAGCATCTGTTTCTAACGTGAGCTCACATTTCACGGAAATCAATCAAGTTCAAAACCATGCGGACAGCATTTTATAAAGTGAACTAACTCTCGTCAGCAGAGACAAATCAGCACGGTAGACAGCCTTGGAAAAGCTGTGCCTAGCATAAAGCAGAACTCTAATGTACTGGAAAGTTTGCTAATATAAAGAATGGAAGAAGGGCGTGCATAGAAAGATAGAAAATTTGAGAATTAAAGATTTTACTGCAAGTCAGAAATATGGCCTCCTAGTTTTTATTGGGCCATAAGCAAGATTTGTATGCATTTTTCTAATGCAGCAGGCAGTGCTGTAACGAATTCCCTCATGGCTCCACAGCTCTTAAAGCCCCATCTTCTATCTCTGTAAGTCACCCCTACTGTATAAACCTGACATGCTTAATTGTCCACAGAACACTTTTATGACAAGTGAGCTAATTAGATATTTGTTGGCTCTTACCACAAAGTTATTACTTTAAATCATGAAATCGGATGGGAGACTACTTTCTCAAATCAGAAAGATTGACTGGCCAGAAAACTTCTAAAAGTGCACTCAGCTCATAATTTTACATCTCATAAAACTAATTCCAGAATCACTTTCAAAATTTTATTTACTGCAGAATTAGTATCTGTTGTTGTAAAAGCTATTTAGTCTAATAGATTGTTGGTTTCCATGGCAAGAAGTAAAGAAATATACAAAAACAGAACACTTTATAACTATCAGACTCTTCTGAAGTTTTGCAGAAGTATTTTTTTATGCTTCGAACAGTGGAGCCAGAAAGATACTGGAGACAATTTTATCCTTTGTCCTAGGAAAATGTTGTAAATTGCCTTCCTAATACTGAAAACTTGTGGAAAAGTTTAATTCAGGTGTTAATTTAGTAATCCAAATAAAATAGCAAATAGGACTAAGAGATAATTCAAACCATGGAGATTTACAGGGAGAGCCTGCAAATGAAAAGGAAAACATGGAGTCATGGACAAGAATCCAAAGTATAATAACTTCAGAGTTGCAAAAGAGGTTAGCTAGCAAAGCAAGCAGACAGGAACACAAAGGAAGGTCATCCTTGGGGGAGGTAATAAGCCATTCTTCCTCATGTGGCCCCCATCTGTGTTGTCCAATCCAAATAGAAGGGGACCTCCACTTGGCCCTCTGGGGAGGTGAGAAAGGGAGTGAGGAAAGGATGTGCCACTGTCACTGTCACAGAGAGAGGGAGGAGAAAGCCAGGGGTGAAAACGTATAGGTGTACCTTGTAGGTTAGACACCAGGAATCAGGAAAGTCTATCCATGACATATGTATTTCCCAACAAATTAAGCTTTCTTTTTTTCTAAGCTCCCCACATCTCTTTGTTTAGAGTGTACCTCACTGAGCCAAGTGTAATTTTTTGAAATGGGTTAAACACTGTTAAAAGATGTTGCAGAAAACTATACAAGGTTATGAATATCGTCATAGAATAGCATTGCCAATTAGGTAACTGTGGTGATAAAATATTTTTTTTTAAATCTTTTTTTTTTTTACTTCTTCATTCATTTGGTATTCCTTTGGTACATGGTTTCACTCTGCAGCTTGGACTTGTATTGATCCTCCTGTCTGAGCCTCCCCAGAGCTGGGATTACAGGCATGCATTGCCATGGTTTTGGTGGTCCACATGGCGCTCCCAGAGTTACTGGTCTGGCAGAGCAGTATGAGGTACCAGGGGTCACACCTGGGTCCTTATACTTGCCAGGCAGGCATTTAGAGCACTAAGCTACATAGCCAGCCCAGTAATTTTTATCAACAATCCAAAACTAATATTTTGGATATAGAGTACATCTTTTGCTAAAATAATATCCTTTCTTTCTTTCTTTCTTTCTTTCTTTCTTTCTTTCTTTCTTTCTTTCTTTCTTTCTTTCTTTCTTTCTTCTTTTTGTGCCCAGCCCAGTGCATCCTGGGGGTGAGGCTGGTGCAGCAAATAGTGCTGGGGATCCAACTGCCATCCCTGTGCTTGCCTAAGCTTGTCAAAGCAGGCACTTTAGACCACAGAGCTATCTCAGCAGCCCCATGAAATAATATCTTCTAGAAGGCTTGAGTTTATATTGCATGTTATATTTTAATCACTGTGGAGCAAATCCATATTTCTCCTTACTGAGTAAAAATAGCTAGGAGAATGCAAAACTATAGACATGGATGTATATGACATTATATATAGTTTCTATTTGGAAAAGCTCTTCTTTAAATCATACTTTTTAGTAACTATTTTTGGGTTTTAAGCAGCACCTCCCAAGCCCCATTTCACAGCTTCAGCAGTGCCCTCCTGCAGGCAAGGTCATTGTTCTGAGGCTGGTTACTGACCAGCAAGCAGGCAGAGTGATCTTGGCCTCATGCCCATCACCAGTCTTGGAACCCAGAGCCTTTGCCCACTCAGGTCTGAGTTTCATGAAGTTTGTTGAATGTTCCCTGAAGGCACATGTGTGAAACACTTGGTTCCAGAACCTGGGGGAGGGGGGCACCATCTACTTAGAGGTCATGAAACCTTCGGGAGTTGTGGCCTGGTGGGGAGTCTTTAGGTATTTGGATGTTAGTAATTTCTGTGGATGTTATTTGTTTTGTAGCTATTTTGGAATTGTTGTCAACTGAACCATTTTGATCTGACATTCCAATTCTGAGTAAACTAAAATAGACTGTTTATAATTATCTTTTTATCAGTTTGTAAGTCCGCTTTCTATCACTGCAATGTAATATCAGAAACTGAATTATACAGCAGAAAAGTTTATTCTGACTATAGGCTTGCAGTTCTGGTCAAAGTTTGGGCAGAGTCACTGTATGCCTGCCTCTAGTATGCACGTTGGTTGGCAATACCAGGAGGCACAAGGCAGTCGGAATAGCTAGCCACATGGTCAAGAAACAAAGGAGAAGAAAAATGAAATGAAGGAGGAAGAAGAGGGGGAGCAGAGGGAGGCAAAGGACCACAGTCTTATTTAACAGCAACCCCCAAACATGGTCTGGCCTCCTGAAGTTTTCTTTACCTGCTAGTAGAGCTTGCAGAGAGCCACACTTTAAACATGTGGGAATGGGCAGGGGATAGTGAACAGCCTAAGTATTACCGACTTGCACAATATGAGAAGCTAACCCACAGCAAACTGCTCACTGACTTTTCTTTTTATCTCAGAGAGTTGCTTGTTCAGTAGTGCTTCACTGCCTGGCTTCCCCACGTTACTTCTGCTCTACACAACCTTGGGGTTGCGAGGCTGAATATGAGAGGGAAGCATTGTTGAAAGGAAACGAGGGGATGGCTCCAGTTCCGACCGGCCCAGATGGCAGCGCTACACAGCGGCATTCCTGCAGGTCAGTGTGACTGCTGTGTCTCCCAGTACACGTGGAGATGAGGAATCACGTTGCCTGTTTCCTTGGACGCACTCCATGATGTTATCTTACAAAGGGCAAAACATCTGGTCAAACAAACCTTTTTCCTAATCACTTCCAAGTAAATGTATGAGGGAAATGATAATAACAAATATTTACTGAATGTACAAGAAGAGCCAATGGCTGCCCTAGATTTTGAGCATATGCTGGTAAGATAAAATGGAGAAATAACATACCTCTCTAGCATATAAAATGTAGTTGTTATTAAAAAGCCCTAGATTTGTCATATCAGTTTATTTTCATTTATTAGTCATTTTTGTATCATATTTTAGCATGGCTTCCTGGAAATTTTAATAAGAAATGTAGAAGACAGACACTTGTTTGGTTAGATGATTGCTATTTTTACCAAGTTCGCAGACACTGACATAAACATTTTATTTCATGCAGTTTTCCTCCAGTATTGGAAAAAGTCATAGCACTGTTTCTGATTCTTCCATTTTTGCTTGTAAACACAATTACATAATCTCTTGAGATTTGAGTTTGTATTACCACTTAGTCCCAGAAAAAGCATATAAAACATGTGGAAATAATACAACTTTTAAAAAATGATTTGTTCTCCCAAGCACTGCTCTATATTACCACGTTGACACCTAAATTGAAACCACTTTGAGCCTATGCTCTACAAAGTGAAAGCATTTTGAACCTGTGCTCTTAGATTTTATTTTTGAGCTTAGAAATAACCTATACTTTCACAACACCTGACCTCCACTAATCTGTACATCATACTTGAGTCCCAAGCCTTTCACTTAAATTGGCCATAAATACGTTTGAGATCAAAGGTGCAGATAGTATGCTTGATGATTTTAACATCAATCTTGCCTGGATATGCATTTTTATTGACTGTTAATACATGCCCATTTAAAGATTTGATTTTGTTGTTGAAAAAGAAGGTGTTATTACATTTATAAAAATGCATTTATTTATAATTACATGTCCTTGTGTTTTGGTACCAACAAAACAAATCTTTGCGTGTGTGTGTGTGTGTGTGTGTGTGTGTGTGTGCCTGCTTCTGTGTCACCGCATCGCTTTCTCTATCCCCTGAGTGACTATGAAGAGTTTAGAGATGAGCAACATGGAACCTGACAAAGGCTCTGGCACGGAGAATCTCACAGTAGGATCTGCTGGCTTTATTGCATTGTCACCACAGCGACACTTGTAGGTCAGTCCTGCCACATAATGGGGTGGCTTAGTTCTTTAGGGCTCAAAACTTTCCTCTAGTATCACATAGGAAATTTACCAAAGCATTTGTCTAAAAATAGGTCACTCTCCTGTGATAAGCTCGTAAGTCGTTCTGTGTTCATCAGAGTGTCGCCATAGAGGTAAGGGAGCAAATCTATCTCTGGGTTCTTCCATTTATTTTGTCCTTGAAAACAATAATCACCATGCATAAATAGGCTTCTGAAGAAAATAATCCATGTGTAATTTCTGAGACATGTCTAAAAGGAGCAGGCTTATGCTAATAGTTCAGTTTCTTCTCTCATTTCCTACCTACCCCAGGATATTCTTTATAACTGATGTGTAAAAACTTGTGCCTATGTGTTAGGTGTTGTGTGATGTTTTTATGCATGTGTGTTTTGTGTGATATTCAAACAAACGGAACTAGGTTTTAATATATTCCAACCTTGAGATGTACTTCCACTTCCCTTTCTTTCCCTTGGCAGTATAAAGATGCAAATTTCATGAAAATGAAAACTAGAAACCATCAGGCAAACATCCCAGCCATTCCACCTGCAAACATCATGCCTCCTTAAGATTGATTTCCCTATCTCCTATCCGTCCTTATTCTTGAGTTTTCAATCTACCTTCCCCAACACATCTATGTTGGCTCTTTTTTCTTATAAAAATGTCAATATAAGTTTCTTATGTCTTTAAATCAGCAAAAGAACATACCAGAATATATATTCTTTATTATTATTGTTATTATTATTATGAATTTGGTACAGGGTCTCACTATGCAGCTTGGACTCATAGTGAACCTCCTGTTTTCAGCCTTCCCAATGCTGCAATTAAAGGTGTGGGCTACTACATCTGGACTCAGTGGCCAGCTCAATGTGCCCAGAGGCAGGGCTAGCATTGCATGTGGTGCTGGGCATTGAACCCTAGGCGTTACACTTATCTAAGCAGGCAGTTAGTGTGCTGAGCTATGTGTCAGTCCAATGCATGCTGTGTTTTTAGCAATTTTTTGACCTTTACCTTCAGAATCAAACCTCCTTGTAAATGGATGATTTAATTTCTTGCTTCCTTTTGACTTACTAAAATCTGTCTCCTGCTCCACTGTACTGAAATTGCTTTCAGTGGAATCATTTCCTGTATGAGAGGAGGAATTTGTTATGCATCAAATATCAGACTGAAGTTTGGTGACACAGTATTGAGTAAGAGATGTCCTTGTCCTGAAGACACTCACAAATCATACTTCTGATACACTTTTCAATGCTGAACACATTCTTCTTGTGAAGTTTCCAGTATGTGTGAATTTCCCAGCCCTGAGGATGCTGTAGTACAGACTTGCTTTGATCATCCTTTTCCTGCATGTCACACTCTTATAGCAGCTCTTTGGAGAAATTCTGCCCCAAGTCTAATCTATTAATTTCATCATATTCCCAATTCAATAATGCTTTGTTTGCATACTTATCATTTCATCATTGTACACTGCCTTCAAATTTGTTGGTTGACTGTCCCTATCAATTTTTAATCAAACTTTATATTTTGAAATGATTAGAGATTTCCTTATTGATATGAGAAAATATACAGAACACTATACACGGTATTTGGGAGAAGAATGTACCATGTACCCAATTTCCCCAATAATAAATCTTCCAGTACTCTATTACAATAGCACAACCAGGATACTGACATTGACCAAAATGTTCCCATCTCCACAGTATCGCACTGTGGCATGCTTATGGTGTTGGTCATAGCTCATTCCAACTGCTATTTGTGTCCTGGGAATCACTAATCTCTTCTCCATGTCTAAAATGGGATCAGTGCAAGAATATTAGGTTAAAGGAAACTCACTGTATGTGAATTTATTGAATTCCTTTTCTGCTTTTCTTCTATTGCTATTTTGAGCCTTTGGTTTTGTTTTTTCACATCCATTATTCCCTGGGATATAATCTAGGTTGTTTATTCTTCCAGCAAAGTCAATCTAGCTTCTTTTCATCCTGAAGCTAGTAAGAATAAAATGTCTTCCCAAAAATGTTAGAGACGTCATACTACAATGTTGTACATACATCTATGTTTGAGATTCATAAAAGTTAAGTTGTGCAAGTGGCCTGTGTGTTCAGTGACAGATGAATGGATAAGACCATATGGCATATCCATGGAGTGCTACCATGTCATAAAGAGGGATAAACTTAACTAATTTATAGGAAAACAGATGCAGCTTGGGACAATAATGTTAGGTGAAGTGATTCAGACACATAAACTTAAATACTGCATGGCTTCTCATATGAAAAATTTAGTAGAAGTATAAAGTACAAAATAAAAGACAAATAATAGGAAAAAAAGAGAAGAAAAAACAGACATCGCAATCCAGTGCAGATAGTGTATCTAAAAGGTTGCCTTACCAATTTAGCTGTGTTTCATGCATTGTAATAAAGCTTTTTTCTTTGACTTGATGCAATTGTCTTCTGTGTCGTATGTTTTTGTGGCTTATGAGTTTTCACTTTCATTTTGTGCATATGATAATAGCTTCATGAGGTCTGATAAGATAAATAAACAAATATGATCCTGAAAAAATAAATAGAGGTGTAAAGAAGAGGGGCTAAGAAGGGGACTGAGATATTATGTATTCATGCCAACTCCCAGCAGTGACTGTAATCATTGTACACTGCAAACACAGGCAAACAAAAGTAAATAAAATAAAATGAAACAAATTTTAACACTCAACACAAAGAAACAAAGTTTACATAGAACACATGAATAGATACTTTTTCTGAGGTCAAATTTGCCAGTTTTTTTAATATTGATGATGATTTTATGTAAAAATATGCATCATTTTTGCTTAATCCTAAGACTCCAATTTTAAATATACAATCTTATCTTCTTATATTTTACATTTAACTGTATAATATATTTTGAATTAATTTTTATAAGTTATAATACTTGGGTTGATAATTTTTTTCTTCTGCTTATAGATATCAAATTGACCAAGCAATATTTATTGCAAAGGTATTATCTATGCTTCTCTTCCTATGTTAATACCAGGGTTTCCTGATTGTTGATGTGATTTATGAAGTTTCAGAGTTAAATAATGTGGTTGTTCCTGCTTTAGTCTCCAATTTCAAATTATTTTCTGTATTCTGGGGTAGATTTACTTTTCCATATGATTTTTAAAAGAACCTTGTGCACATTCACAAAAGTCTGTGATATTTTGACTGGAATCATTCCCAGTCTCCACATCAAATTAGAGAAAACTGGCACTGCCGTCAGCTTCAGTCCCCTAACCCTGTGTCTGTCAGTTGATTTCATAAACCAGTGTTTTCTAGGCTACTTTTTTCTTCACTACTCGCTGTTTTTAACAGTGCTTCTACTCAGTGCCTTCAGTTTAGATGGATGAGCCAGGGGCTAGAGAATCTATAATACTTTTCATCCCTTACTCTTTTCTTCTCTGTAGCTTATAGCTGGATTCATCTTGTCACAGATCAAATCCAACTTACTCTACCAGATGACTGCCTCTTTCAACGTTACTGTGATTTACACATTTATTTCTTAAATCCAGAAATCTAGAATTTAATACATAGCTTTCTTCTATTATGAATTCATGATCACAGACCTGCATGCTCACTTCCAAAAAGAGGTTAAGGGGATGGAGACATAGCTCAGTGGTCTAAGCACCCTGGTACCACATGATGGGTTGGCCCCAAGACCAGGAGTGGTGGTACACCCCTGTAATTCCAGCACCAGAGAGGCTAACACAGAAATATCACTATGAGTCTGAGTTGTGCCATGAGACCCTGTACCAAATAAAGAAAGAAAATAATTTTTTAAAAGTCTTCAGATGTATTCTCTTTTCTTCCTTAATGCCAACACTTCACGGTTTTCTTCACAATTTACATACAACAGTAGAACCCAGCAGTCTGCATGTAGCTAGACAGTTTTTAGTAAAGACATGAGCTCTGCTGGACGGAGGAAACCACAGATGTGTCTTCTGCCAGTCAGGTGACCTCGTGTGAGTGATTTGACCCTGTAAGGTGTAACTGTGTTCAGTAAAGTAAGGATACCTATGCTTTCTTGCTTAAGTTACTTGAAAGCATTAAAGAAGATATTAAATACACAATACATTTCCAAAAATAAATCAAAATGTATCAAAATTCTATTACTACTGATTGGGATGGTTTTACCACTTTCCTCAGCTTGAAAAACTGGGCTTCTTTCTTTCTGATTTCCCCTTGCCTTCCTTTTCTTTCAAGCATTTATTCTGGAATATTTATAAATTATAATTCTTATTTTGCCCTTTAGAAAAAGTTGCACATAGCCCCTTGAACTTTATAGTCCAGAAAATGTCTTTCTTCAGGAGTTGGGAACCGTTGCCTTGAAATGTGAGCCCTGGAGAGTACAGTCACATTCCCAGTCTCTGGGGGGAGGGTGGAACATCAACTTCCCTGGGCATGCTGACTGGCACACATCAACATCTTAATCATGGGGAATGCATGTGCCAACTCTAAAATCCAAAATGGCACCTTCCATGGGTAACCTTCACCCCAACTTCTACCAATAACTTTTCACTGGATGTGCAGTGCTTCACTGTCTCATGTTATTGCAGATTAATTATCTTCAGTTTCTTTCTCCTGAAAAAATGTTCAGTGAAGTCTTCATGCTTGCAATTTTTATTTTGAGTAAAGACAATTAATCATAGCCAACAGATTAACCTCTCTCCAACTCTTGCATTGTGTTTATCGCCTTTAGTCAATGACTTTCGCAGTTCGAAATCTTGTACTTTCCATTTTAAGCCATAAAATCCTTTAATGAATACTCATGACCTCCTTGATAAATTTAAAGTCCTTGACTGGTAAACAAACTGTTTCAAAACATGCACCCCTATCCTTTAAAACTGAGAGCTGCCAGTGGTCTAAGTGACTTCCCAGAAAGTGCGAGGTCCTGAGATGGATGCATGTCATGTTGTGCAGGTCCTGGAGCCTCTGCCACATGGTATCAGTCTTGAAACTGGGTGTGCGGTGCATACCTGTAATCCCAGAACTGGAATGGCTGAGACAGGAGGATCACTATAAGTCTGAACTGTGTAGTGAGATCCTATTTCAACAACAAAACTAATAAATAAAATAAAACTAGGAGCTGCATTTAAAATCATGTTGCACTGGAGCCTTAAAGTTACATATAGGTGCCAGGACAGACTCGAGTTTCTGTGCACAGACTGAGGAGTTTGTGATGGAGATAAGGAATAACTTAGTGACTTAGGTAAACTGGATTCTGTCTGTCATAGATCAAGGGAAAAGCTTCCTTCCATGACTGGAACTACACCAGCATCAGCAACCTGGAGCCCACATTTCCCCAGGGGATCTCACAGCTCACAAAGGCAGTATTCTCCCCACTAATGTCAAGTGAAAAAAAATTATTGAGAGCAGAATCATCGCCTTTAAAATCATCCCAGTTTCAAATAGGACTTTGGGAGTAAAATGACATTATTATCCACCCTGCTATATGGTACATTTAATGAAATTGAAAACTTGAATCAAAACTAAATTTACATGTAAAGGAACCATTTTATTCTTCAAAGCATGAAATAAAAATTCTCATCTCTTAATGAATACTATAAAGAGTGTTTGCAAAAATGTAACTGTGTACATATTATGTGCATACATCTTTGAAAGTTCATATGATAAACCTTTCAGTGGTGCCAGGTATATGTCTATGTTCGGTGGCTCTCAGAGGGTAAGGACAATCTTGACATAGGCTCTTTGCAGGTTAAGCTTTAGTTAGGATTCTGAAACTCCACACAAGTCCATCTGTGCACTGCCTTGTCAAATCCCATTTTAGCAAGAGCTCCATCTTAATAAACCAAGCACCTACCTCTTCCACCATCCCGAAGGGATGCCTGATCAGCCCTGCCTGTCTTCAGCAAGCAACTTCCTAAATCATTCTATTCCTAATCCCCCTTACCCAGGAGTAATTTTCCATTCATTGACTGATCCCTTCTCCCTGTCTACAAATCCATATTTGTCTTTCAGGCACTTGAATCTGAGCCCAGTGTTTTCAGTGGGCCTTATGCCTGTTGCCTTGGTCTTGAATAAAGTTCACCTTATCATGTGCACACATAGTAGAGCAGTAGTTTTTCTTTAAAGTCCTCACTGAAGAAATGTATGAGCTGTTGGTATTATAGCATTTTACTGTCATGAAATATTTAGGCATGAACTGTTGACCAAGTAATTATGACATTTCTATTTTTATGGGCTGAAACTCATTTTTTGTGGCATTGCATATTGAGCTGAGCGCTTTGCATATGGTAGGCAAATGTACAACCACTGAGCTATATCTCAGCCCCAACGATGCAATAATTTAATCTTCTTCATGATTACTAGTAGCTAGTCAGACTTAAAAATCCAGGGGTCCTAAAATGAAGGTGATTGTGAAAAATAAATATACAGAAGAGGTGTAGACTGAACACCTGAGACTGCAAGTACTGAGGAGGTATGTTTAAGCCACAGATCCTGTGGTGGCTTCTCAGCTTTCTTGTACCAAAAAAAGAGAGAACTACCTGGCTTTATACAGCAGAAATTCATTTTCTGATAGTGTTGGAGATTTCAGTATGACTGTTTCCAGTTGACAGTTTTGAGGGAGAATCTCTTCCATATTTCCTTCCTAGCTTCTGAAGACATCAGGCAAAACTTAGTGTCTTCTGCTTATCAATGTCTTTTCCAGCTTCTGTCACCATATTACATTTCATTCTTCCTGTGTTTTCACACGAACTGTTTTCCTTCCTTGCCTCAAATCTTGTTTTGAAAGGTTACCAGTCATCAGGAGTAAAGGACCACCAAGTCCAACATGAACTCCACCAATTATGCCTGAAACACTGTTTTCAAATAATCTTATATTTTAAGGTATTGAGGAGTTAGGATTTCAACATATCTTTTTCAACAATCATAATTCCATCCACAAAATATCCTCTTCCCAATGATCACATGTACTCCAGAGATTATAAAAGCAAAGCTTCCCTTTGATTTGTTAGAACACCAACAACTCTACAGAAGGGAACCATTTGAAAAAATCTGGCCATGAAAGCAGAAGCATTTTCTTCATCATCTTGTTTGGAAATAAGCATTCCAGTTTGGGTTTTAATGTCTCATTGGTGAGATTAATGCTTTCCCTAAACTTAAAAGTGGGAAAAATTGTCTCTGGCTAGAGGAAGGATAACATTAAGAGCAGACGATGGGAGCTATAAGGAAGTTTGAGGAGGTCAGCGGGTTCATATCATACCTCACATGCACTGCCTTTGTTTGAAAAATGTTACTGTCATTGTTATTATTGTCATTATTTTTACTACAGGGCTAAGGAATCAATCCAGGTCCTAGATACTGAGCTAGATCTCAGAACTTGTTTTTGTTTTTAGTCAGGATCTCACTGATTTGCTAATTTCCAAGACTTGTCTCAAACTTAGGATTTTTGTCTGTCAATCACCATGTAGGGCTAAGACCTCAGGCAGACAGTCCATGAGCAGCACCAGCTATTGTCCTTATGGAAGAGCTCTTGCTTAAGGGAAGAGCCCATTTCTAGTTCTGTTTTTTAATTTTTACTTTAGGTCATTCTTTCTTAATCTACTTTGTCCTTATATCTCTTGGTTACCTTTAAATCTTATCTTTTTTACTCTTGTTTGTATCATTTTTCCCTGTGGACATTCTAAGATCAAGAAAAAATATTAACACAAGATCATTTAGTAAAATATATATCTTATATATTTAAAATATTGGTCATTGTTAAAAGACTGAAGCACAGGTCTGGACATTGAATCCGACAGGTGACCAAACTGCCTTTGCCCATGGAGATCCCTGAAGTGGCGGCCAACTGTCCTTCCCTCAGTACTTTAGCATGTTTTGTATTTTCATTCTATTCAGTTCTTTCGGGTTGGAGACAGAGTTTCTTGTAGTTCTTGTATTTACCTCTTTGGCTTTTGAAATCCATTTTACACATGAAGCCAGGATCTAGTTTGCCACATCTGAGTTCTTTGCATCTATTCCATTGTGCCACATTCTAGTGACAGGAGTCATGTTGACTGCCACTGAGGGCTCCACCACCAGCTGCTGCTTTTCTGGTTTGTTTGGATGTTATGGTCTCCATATGACTGTGCAGAGAGGCACTGGTATTTGCTTGTGGAGAGCAATACTCATTTGTTTCTCAGAGCAAATATTCTTATTGCAGGGACATAACCACTATGTTTTATTTTCAGTGGGGTCTTGCAAATGAAGCTATATCCTTTCGTCTCCATGTACACAGGTCACAAGTGCAGTTCCTTAATGGTAGCCCATTACATTTCAGCTCATGAAAATATCTCTGTTTTTAGCAACACATTAATAACTTCATACTTTCCTGTTTGTATAGTTACTACAGGTAAAGTGGGAAAGGACTGCATTAAGAGTGACCCACTGGCTGCATCTTTTCCCTTTATGACTCTTTTTCCATAAGAGTAGAGAGATGCACTAACTCTTTGATACTATAAAGTAAACAAATAGTTCAGTTGGTAGGATAATAAAATTTCTCAATAGAAATGATAAATGCAACAAAATATACTTCAAAACAGTAGTTCTCAAATGATATATAAATTAAATGAGGTGGAAATTATTTTTATAAGTACAGATTAAAAAAAACTTATAGGTAATGAAGGATAAGATTTGTAGGGATCAGAAGGAAAAGGACTTGGATGTTGTGAGAATCAAGTTTCTTTTCCAGGACAACCTGCTTTCTACAGAAGGCATAATATCTGCAAAATATTTTGACAATATGTGAAAGTGAAGGCACATAGCTATTATGGTAACAGTACAAGGTAATTCTGAATCTGAAAGGGAAATAATTCCCATTTATCCTAGATAGATACAAAGAAAGTATTTCAGTCATCTTCAAATAAAATCATAAAGAGCCGGGGAGATAGCTCATTAGGACAAGTGCTTGCCTGGAAATCTCAAGGGTCTGAGTTCAATCCCTGGTTCCATCCTCGCAAAAAAAAAAAAAAAAAAAAAAAAAAAAAAAAAAAAAAAAAAAAAAAAAAAAAAAAAAAAAAAAAAAAAAAAAAAAATATATATATATATATATATATATATATATATATATATATATATATATATATATTCTAAGACTATTCAATTTAAAGAAAACATTCCTGTTTGTTTGTACAAATTCTTCACACCTCAGTTCTAATCTCATTGGACAGTTTTGAGCGAATTCGTTCACAATGCTCTGGAAAGTCACAATCCCAGATGAAAACACTCAGGATGCTGACATTTTGATTTTTTTCTCCATTGTAATTTGTCATCAAGCTTCAGATGATCTTGAGTGTTTACATATTGCTACATATTTTTGCTTGTTTAGGAAGTTACATGGAACATAGCAAAAAGATGAATGGAAGTTGAATAGCTGTACATAAAGCATGAGTATGCCATTAACAGAAAGGAGGTGTTATCACCACTGGAATGCTTTCTACTTTTGCTAAACCAGATCTTTCCAGATATAGTTGAATGGTTCACTTATTTCCAATCATAAATGTATCTATTATATTTTCTAATTCAATTAGATGCCCCCAAATTAATATAAAACATCTATTCTGGCTCCTTGACAGCCACATCTCTGCTTCTTCTTATACATTTTTAACTTTATTTAATATGCATTATTCATTTCTATTTGCACAGTTTTGATAAGAAATGACTATTTGCATAATCATGTTAAAAGCCACACAGTAGTTATAACTCAACCACATATTTCAAAATGTTTTTTAGATTCTAAGAATTATTTTTAAATATGAATGATCACTTAGATCTTTAGAAGTTAGTGTAATCAATTTATTTTAAGGAAAAAAATAGCTAGGAGAGTGGGTCATGCCTATAATCCCAGCATTCAGGAAGCTGAGGCAGGAGGACTGCTGCCAGTTAAAGACCAGCTTAAGCTATAAAGTGACTTCAAGGCCAACCTAAACTATGTTTCTTAAAAGAATTAGTTAATTAATTGGTCAAAAAGCTAAAAGAATAATATTCACAATAACTATGAATGGGAAATATTATCTATGCTTTTAAATTAAAAAGTTACTTCACTAAATAGACACATTTCATAATTGATAGGAACTAGATTTTAAAATGTATTTTCTTTTTTTTTGAAATTCAACAATGGTTGCTGTACTGCATTATGTTATCTTCAAATTAGTTGCTTAGGTTACAAGATATAAATGTGCAAGATTAGTTTAAAGAAGAAAACAAAACAATAACAAAAAATTAGAAAAATTCAGAAGAAAAAATAGTATGTGCAAAAAGCAAAAAAATTAGGCATTGTTTCTTTCAAAAGATTGAGTAATACATGTTCTCGCAGTAGGAACAGCTAGGCAGTAGATTTAACCCATTTTAGAACAAAATCTAAAAGCAATGTGACTAAAACAGTATCAGTAAAGAGAAATACAACAGAAAAGAAGAACACTGCAGGATGAGAGACTGCTCTGTCAGCTCTGACCACACTTACGTTGGCTTACAGGTATAGTGAGTGCAGTTCAGTGGATAACATGACAGTCACGTCGTGTTGCGCTTGGAAGGTCAGGATGCATTGCTGCCATTCCTGCCTATAGCACCTGGAGCACCCCGTGCAAACAGGAGAGAGGTGTGATCTTTATCAGCTGAGTGTTGTTTCCTTCAAACTATAAATTCAGCATGCCAGTGATTGGGAGGTAGAGAGAAAGTGAACATGAGCAAGTGATAAAGTTTTCAAAAATGTCAAAAATTGTTCTCCTTGTAGTAAAACTGAAGTAACTTTGTAAGGCAGACAATTTCAGCTCAGGCTCTGATAATTTTCAATGAGGATGAAATGTTTCCAGACCTCAGGCTTCAGTGCAAGGGTGCTACCACTCTGAGACTTCGCAGAGTCCTATGTTATGTGAAGATCGCACTGACTATGCATAAGTGAGTCACAGAGCAGCTCTGGGTGTGCCGTGTGACATGCATTTCTATGCATACTCACATAATAATAAAATTAATCAGGCTCCCACAATGTCTACCTTGTCAGGCTCTGTATTAGATTTTAGCAGTAAGAAAATAAAAAGACAGGGCCCTCTTTAATATATAATTTTGAGAAACAACAATGTTTAAAGGCAGACACATATTTGAGTCAAATTAAAATGGAGATCAAGAGCTGGGGAGATAGCTCAGTAGGATAAGCCTGCCTGGCAAGTGCAGGGTCCTGAGTTCAATCCCTGGTACGCCCCCCGCCCCGCGCCAAAAAAAAAAAAAAAAAAAAAAGATCAGGGGAATAATAACCGCAAAATTTACTGTGTGAATGAAGTGTACAAATGGTACCATGAGCAGCACAAGTGAACTTTAATATGTTAATCTTCTGTTCCCTAGGCTATGTTCACTCAGTGTTCTCTGTAGCTTGCAAAGCTTACACATTTATTTAGATGTAGAAATATTTTATGGTTTAAAAATATTTTATAAGACCTGGTAGAGAAGTAGATCACTAAAATACAATAGATAGCTCAGAAGGGACACACTCAATTACAGCTTGTTTGTTTGTTTGTTTGTTAAAAAATAAGGAAAGAAAGTCAGGCATGGTGGCTCATGCCTGTAATCCCAGCACTCAGGAGGCTGAGGCAGGAGGATTGGTGTGAGTTCGAGACCAGCCTGGGCTACAAAAGTGGGCTCAAGGCCAGCCTCAACTGCATAGCGAGACCCTGTCTCAAAAAGAGAGAAAAAAAGGAAAGAAAATGGACAAAATTAGTCCTTGCAACAAATGGTGCTGCATAAGCTCAATTTTGAAAAAATAATTTAGATATAGATCTCACATCTTGCATGAAAATTTGACTCTGAAGGTATCATAGGCCTAAACATAAAATGCAAAACTATAGAACTCCTATAAAACTTAAATGAGCTAAGATTTAGTAGTAACTCTTTCATTTCACACACACACACACACACACACACACACACACACACACACAAATGATTATGACTTCATCAAAATAGAGAAAATTACTGAGTAATATCGACAAGAGGGAAGATTGAGAACACAGGTGTTTCTTTTCACACAGACCCTCAGCTGAAAACACGGGATTTTTTGTATAGCTCTATACTTCCATGATAACTCTAGAAATCAGGTAAGAAATACAGTACTTTTGCCACTGTCGGACCCACAAATCGTTGCAGAGGACAAGTTGCAGAAAGTTGTGGTACTTTCGGTTCCCACTTGTGTTGCTCCACCCACGTGGGCACAGCCCTTGAGTCGCTGAGATCAGACCCTCCACGTAGAGCTGCTCTACTGGGATGCAGCCCCAGGAGGGCATAAGCTGCCAGCATCCTGCTGGGCTGGGGCTGCCCCAGGCCCCCACTGCCGCCGCGCCTGCTCTGGAGCACTGACAACCAGGGCAGACGTTGGAAGCTGAGGGAAAACAGATAAGCACGATTCTATGTTGATTTGTGGTTCCACAGCCAAATGCCAGGGAGCAAGAGGTCAGAAACAGTTTCAGAAATGGATGCACCTTTGAGACCATAATGTTTAGTGAAATTAGATACAGGAGCTTAATATTGCATGACTTCAATTATATGAGAAAGCAAAGAAGATAAATTGAAGGGCAAAATAAATAACAGGAAACATGGAGATAGGACTTTTGTAAAAGGGAAAGTGGATAAGAGAAGGAAAGAAGGGACAAGTAAGGGGAAGAGGAATAATAAAGAATTAATATGTATTATATAAAACGTACCATACATAGATATATATCATGTAGATGCATATATCATGTATGCTCATATATATCTTATCACATAAGTACATGTCATATGTATCATATTTATCATATATAAAGAAATACAGAAACATGACTGAATCAAATAAATAAAATAAAATTACAGAGACTATGTCAGTAGAGATTTATGAGCTGCTTGGAAAGCAGTGAAAATGCCTCTCTTGCAAACATGTGGTGAGCGTCAAGCATGCTGCAGAAGAGCTATAATTCCACCTGCTTTGAGGTTGAGGCATGAAAATTACAAACTCAACACCACCTTGCATGATTTAGTGAGTCCCTGCCTCAAAATATTAAAGTAGAAGGCTAGACAGGTAGCTCATTACAGAGTCCTGAGTGCAATCCCTGTCCCTGACCTAGACACATACACAAACTCAGTGATTTAAAAGAGAACACAGTCAAGAGCTTGCCTAGGGAAGCACAGGGGCCAGGGTTTGGTTCCTGGTCCTGTCTGTTGCACCGGTCCCACTCTCTGGTGTGCTGAGCTGGCAGTGGGATTCAGGCGTGATGGTGTGCACCTATAATCCCAGCACTTGAGAGGCAGGAAACAGGAGGATCACCGTGAGTCAGAGCTGCATGCACAGTGAGACCCTGTACAATAAATAAATACATAAATTTAAAAATAAATAAAAGAGAAGACAATCAACTAGAGGAAAACATTGCATGGAGAAATGAGAATATCAATGAAGATTGAAAGTATAAAAAAGGACCAAAAGAAATTCAGAATTTTGAAAATACAATAAATGAACTATACATTGGAATAGTTCAGCAGATTTGATTAAGATGAAGAAGTAACCATGAAATTTTAGGACACATGAGATAAAATCATCGTGTCTTACATACAGAAAAGAAGGGAAGTAAAATAAGCAAAATTCAAGGGAGTTATGTGATTAAAAAAATACTTGCAGGAGAATAGAGAAAAAAGAGAGCTTATATAAACAAGTAACAACCCAGAGATACCAAATTTGAGAGCAAATGTAGCCTACAGGTAGAAGCACCTTGAAGAAATCTAATTAGAGCATGTTGGGCTACACCGTGATGTTATAATCAAGCTGTCCAAAGGAAGACAAAGGGAATCTTGGAAGCACCCAGGAAAAAGAAAAACTCATTGTTAAAAAGGAGCTTCTGTCAGCTAGTGTCTGACCTCTCAGAGGAACCTACACTGAGAAGGAAGTTGAAAAATATATGCAGCATGCTTAAATGTTGTATGCAACAATGTTTCTATTTTAAAATGAAGGAAAAATGAATACTATCTTGAATGAATAAAAGTACATGGCAACTAGCTCTACTTAAAAGAAATACTGAAAGATTCCTTCAAAGAAATTTTTTGAAGGGGAGGATTGTGGTCAGTATTGCAGAGCTATACAAAAATATAAAGTTCTTCTATAAAAGTCTTTACATAGATAAATATAGTACTTGTTATCATTGTAATTATGATGCATAAAGTTTAAAGGCTAAGTTACTTTCTTGTCCCTGGGACATGGAATGCAACACTTACAATTTAAAGGAGGAAAGGTTTAATGTGGCTCAGGGTTTGCAGAGGTTCAGCCCTTAGCTGGCTGGCATTGAGGCTGAGCAGGATAGTGGAAGGGCCGGGCGGAGGAGGCCTGCTCAGAGCCTGATAAGCAGAAAGTAGAGAGCAATCCAGAAAAAAATGGAGAGGGGCAGAGCCTTCTAGCTCCAACCTCTGGCCAGGTTTCATGACCCAAAGCCACATTTAACTAAAATGTAGCAGATGAATCCATTGAGGAGTATCCCATGCCCATTACTAAGCTGCCTTTCACAAGCTCCACCTATGAGATCGTGATACTTCTGGGGAGGAATCTACATGCACACGATAACATTTCACAAAAGCATTTTCAAAATTACACATTTAGATTAACGGTGATATGCAATCTTAAATAAGTAATTGTGACATTAACCCATTAAATTGAAGAGATGGTTTTGTCAAGTAGTAGAGGTTTATTATGTAGTTGAAGTTACTTTGTTATCTATCTAAAATAGAACATCACCAATTTTAATATACTTTATGTAGTTGCCATTGTAATCACATGGCATCATGAGTTACACAGAGTGAAACAATAATGGCATTCAATATGTCACTGCAAGAATCAATGAAATGAAAAGGGGAGAAGATTAGAGGGAGAAAAAATATAAATCTAGAGGGGACCAGCATACAACTCAGCAGCACAGTGCCTGCCTGGCAAGTGACAACTCTTGAGTTCCATTTCTGGTACTATAAATAAATAAATAAATGAATAAATAAATAAATAAAGCAAGCTAGAAGACATGAAGAAATCAATCAACAAAATTAGCATAGTGGTAGTATGATCATTTCAATAAACACAAGCATTTAACAACACCCAAGAATTTATCCATGATCTTTAAAGTGGGGTATGAAAGGATCATATCTCAATATAATAGGAACCATTTATGAGAAATCTATTGTCAATATCATACTAAATGGTAAAAAATCATGAATGCTTTTCTTCTAAAATGAAGCACACAGTAGGGATGCCTATTATGACTTCTGTTCAAAATGGTATTCACCTGCTTGTGGGTAAGGTGAACTCAAATTCCTCACTTCCAGTTTGAGGAACCTCTTCAGACCCTCCCAGCAACAGGAGTGTCCTTGATGATCTATACCAGCCATGCCTAAGACTCAGCCCCCTGGTTATAGCCTTAGAGAGAACGCTCAAAAATGTGTTGGGGTCAGGGCTTGCCTCCCGTGACCATTGCAAGGAGGACCTGGTACCTCCAAGAGTACAGCCTGTTGAAGGACATTCCTCTGGCTCAGTCAGATTCTCGATTCTTAAAGAAATTTCTGTTTCAAATAATAATCCTCATGGTGATTTTAAAAAAATGAGAGGAATGCTACTGGGTTGCCATTGACCTCTGTATTTGGACATGCATGGGAAAAAACAAAAATTTTCCTTTGAATGCAGCTTTCTACAGCATTCATTTTAATATAAATAAAGGTGGATAGGGAAATTTATCCCTACCATGGCTTATTTAGTGATTGGTTGCACTGTTAATATGACATATCAAATTTTCTTTAAAGAAATCAATCAAAAAATAGGTCTATGGGCCAAGAACATGAGTTCAAATTCCTTGGTTTCCCTTTATCTTCTTTCCTTCTTTCTTTCTTTCTTTCTTTCTTTCTTTCTTTCTTTCTTTCTTTCTTTCTTTCTTTCTTTCTTTCTTTCTTCTCTTTCTTGCTTCCTTCCTTCCTTCCTTCCTTCCTTCCTTTCCTTCTTTCTTCTTTCTTTTGCATTTAGTACAGGTTCTACAGGGTCTCACTACACAGATTAAATTCACAGTGATTCTCCTGTTTTAAGCCACCCAAGCACTGCGATTACAAATGTGTGCCACTAGGCCCAATCTCAATCACTGTCTCAGTGAGCCCTGGGGGGCAGGGCTGGAACATATGCTGGAGATTGACCTCGTCCACTGTGCTCTCCCTATGCAGGCATGTTAGTCCACTGTGCTATCTGGATTGCCCTGTTTCCTCTTTCTAAGAAGTTACCCAAAACCAGGAAAACTGGAGAGACTCTTTAATCTCAGCACTGAGGCCTCAGCCTCAGTAACTTAGCAAGTTAGGAGGACCCTGCCTCAAAATAAAACTAAACATGGCCTGGACTTGCAGTGCGAAAGCCTAGGGTCCAATCCTTGGTCACACACACACACACACACACACACACACGCACACACAATGTAAAGGGGTTCGTCAAAGAACTTTTATAGCCAAACAACAAAAAAAAAATCCTAAATCAGTGGAAACAAAGCTTTATAAATAAGGCGGGGAAGAGAGGTTAAAGGGAAGAGAGGGGGTTAGGAAGAAATTTGCATCATATATAGATGCAAATTCACTATCACAAAATGTGATTGTTATGTACATTGTACCAATAAATATAATTTTGAAAATTTAAAATAAAAAGAAGGGCCAGCCAAATAGATCAGTGGATTAAAGTGCCTACAAAAACGTGTAGGGCCTCAGGTTTTGATCCCAGGGGCCTGTCGTGCGGGCCCTGCCCCTGGAGAGTGCTGAGGCAGCAAGTGAGACTGGGTGTGGTGGTGCGCACCTATAATCCCAGCACTTGGAAGGCTGTAAACAGGGGGATCACTATGAATCTGATCTAGTAGTGAGACCCTAAACGCCCTGTAGACTCTTCCCTATAATACAAAATGAATAAATAAATAAAATAAAAAAGAAAATCATAAATCAGTGCATTCAACAAATATATGAGTATTAGGTGAACAAAGCAGAGAAATCTCTCCTGCAGGGTTAAGATGTTTCCTGACAGCATTCTTATCTGTAGGGCTGGTGAAGGCTGTGGACCTGTCTCAAAAGGACTCAAAATGGAGATCCATCCCTGGCACCACAGAAACAGGCAGAAGGACTCTTGGTTACCTCAGAGCACTGCTTACTGTGGCCCCAGGCTCTGGACTCTGGCTGTTCTCCTTTTCTCAAGTGTGACCACATAACGTCTGCTGATCATAGGGAGCCAGGGAGAGATATACATTGCTTCATCAAGTGCAGGCACAAAAATTTTATATATAGCATCTTTGTACATTTCAATGAGAGAGATGTCACTTGTGATCGTAAGTACTAGAGTACACATGGCTAACCTATTATGAAAGATTCAGTTTAGAAATGTCAAACGTCCTGGGTAGGCTCTTAGATTTTCAGAGACAACAAGGGCAGGTGATGTTAGTGGAGTTTAAGTCCGTATGGCCCATTGCTCATCAACAATATGTGAGACAGAAATTTTGGTGAAATAAGTGAGGTTTACCGCCAGACAGCTCTGAACAGTCAGGGAGGCCTCAGGGTGTCCTCAGATCTCTATTTGCCTAGGGTTAGGGCAGCAAAGGTTTTTATAATGAGGAAGAGGGGAAAGAAATACAGCTCAAAATGGGCAAGGAAAACCTGACCCTATTTTTTTCTGAGCCATCCTGCAATGAAATCAACCCTCAGACCCAGCTCCTTCCAAGAGCCACACAAGTGGAGCCTGGTTTCCTTCTGAAGTTCTTAGTTGAGAAATATAGATGATAAATTGAGTCAGGAAGTTGTTCTTATTTACTACTTTCAGAGAAAGTTCTCAGTCATCTGCTCTGAAGAATGACAGAAATAAAAGTGTCTGAAGAGTGGAAATAATGGTAAACAAGTAGTAAGGTGGAACACATACACAGAAACAAAGGCTCTTCTACTTTTAGGGTAGAAGAGGAAGATATTAAAGACAATCTAAATTTATTCTGAACTTATATCAATTATTGCTGTAGGATTTAGAAATGCAGCATAAAGACTGCATGTACTCTGTCAACAAACCAGGGTGGGAGTTGTTTGGGATTGCAAAATAGTGAAAAATAGTATCTACACAATTAAAAAAGTGATTCTAGTTATAGCTCACTGGTAAGACTGATTGGGGAAATTCTAGTAGTTTATCCAGTGATGCCTGTACACAGGTGGAATTCAGTTTCTTGTTTTGTATATCTTCTAGTGCACAGGTTAATTGCATCTTAGAGGGAGCTGAAGTTACAGTCTCCTTAGTGCAAGTGGAGTGATTTTTCAATTTGCCTATTTTATTTTCAAAGCTATTTAAGTAGCAATAGCTCTAAAGATTGATGGTCTTACATGTGTACGCCTCTTCTATTTGACCCAGATTAAATCTTGTTTATGATAATAGGTAAAGGAAAAAAAGTTATCTTAAATAAATGTAAATTGAATCTAGCCTAGCTAAAAAAAATATGTTTTGTTCAACTGTGCTTGAGCACAATATGGGAAGTGCTCATGGAGGACTTTGAAGTGTTTACTGACTCTCTGTAAGGGAAGTCAGTAACAAGGGATGTAGGAGAACATTTTGGTTAGTGTTTTACCTTGTTACAGTAACTGATTTATCATTGGAATTGAGTAGAGATAGAGAGTAAGCATCTAATCTTGTTGCAAAAATTCTGCACAATTATTTTCCTGCATCTCTACATCAATACTAATCACATTATGAAGTACTAGGAGAATTTAGAAAATGGAACAAGCCAACGATGTGTTTGAAATTTTTCTGTTTGTCAAATTCAAAGAATATTCCCCAGAGATGCAAACAGAAAATCCTGGATTTAGAAATTAAGGAATATTTTTTATGTTGTACTTTAGGGATCCAGTTTGAAAGAAATAAACTACCAAAATGACAATGATACATCTGGTGAAGATTCACTGGACACACAGTTCATGTCTCCCACATTGTACAGTTTTATCTATTCAACAATTTTTCAGGAAAGTAAACTTTAATTCTCAGACAAGGAAACTGTAACTAAGAAAGGGTATAACTTGCTCAAAGGCACAGACCTAATAAGTAATATATTCCACAAGGATACAAGGGCAAGAAGTAGGAAAAAACTTAGACACCTTCCACCCTTTTCTCTGTAAAACAACACCACTTCATATATTACTCCAAGTGATGATCATTCCCAGAAGCAAAAAAGAACCCCAAAGGCTCAGAATCTACTTAGCCATGTTTTCTTGGCTGTGTGAACTACCTGTGAAGTCACATTGTTCTTGCAAAAAGAATCATATGAAAAACATTTAGACAACATATATGCCCACTTGGGAAGCTTCTTACCCTGAGATTGTTCTTTGTGCTTCTCTTTCCATGGTACACTAAGTTATTTTTTAAGTTACGCTTCTGTTACTTTGTTCATATTTCTCTACACTGAATTTTAAGAGAATGGGGTAGTTTTTATGCTGATCCTCTAAATATAGTTACTGAAGAACTAGAAATGATTAGAGAAACAGCCATCTGACAGTGTACTGTTAAATAGTAAGAAGTAATTCTGAAAGCTGGAAACTCTTCCGAATAGCCCATTACTGTAATTGGCTTTTGTGCAACAAATGGAGTATGTTCCTTAGGGCTTTGTAGGGAAATGAAATAAATTGAATATAAACTAGAATACCATTCCTTAAAGTACTTTTAAGTACTTTGTGTAGTTTAGTACTTCAGAGATATGTGCCAACATTACTGTCTCCCCCATGTCTCATTCATTTGTTGGCTTTCTTATTAGAATCTAGTAAACACATCATTGAAAAGCATCAGAGAGCCCTAACTTAAGTATCTACATTATTATAGGTTCTCTTGTATCTTAAACAGAACACTACATTTTCTTCTTTAGCAGGATGAACATAAGACATTAATTTGTATTAATACAACTTTTAGAATGAATCTGGTCTTGCAGTTTTATGACACTGTAATCTATCTTCACCCTTTATATGTTTAATATCTGTTTCCACAGGTAGAATCTCTTCCTTATAAACATTTCAAATATGTACACTCTGACGAGTGCATAGTACAATTATTAAATATTAGCCATTAAAATGCCCTGCTGATTTAAAATCCTCATATACCATTTGAAAAATAAGAGATAATGTGTTTTTAATGGTTGGTCAGGGTATCCTGGGATGAAGTTAAACCTTACATTCACTGAAGTAAAGTCAACCTGCTGGAGAATAAAGAAAAATGACATTTATTTGAGCCTCATTAGGATTGCAGTCTGGGAGACAGAAAATTTAAAGCAGCCTTGACAATGTGCTCTGAAGTTTTTTAAGATGTTGGATTCTTTTTATAGCTTCACCTGCAAAACATGGTTGTTAATTATGTCGCTTCTACGTCACGAATTGTGGTGAGTGCAACAAACTGTTTCATAAGAGAGGATTGGGCACAGTCTCAGGAAATAAGGGGAATGGTTTTCCACAAACTATTAAATGAGGTAGTCACCTTCACCTGGAATTCACACTTCTGCTGAGTTCCTGGTCAGCATACCTGAACTGTTCTGTGCAGACTGATGAGTTCAGAGCTCTACCATGGATGTACTTAAAACCTGGCATAAGAAGGGCTCCTACTCATTCCATGTACTTAGAACTTATGCTACTGCACTTTAATTTTTCCCTGATTTTTTTATGTGGGGAATGTGTGGAGAGTCTTTATGCTTCTCCATAATACTGAGACTCATTTTTGAGGTTTTCAGAGTGATTATCTTTCAGAATAAGGAGGATGAAGTTTTGTGCATTTTTCTTCTCTCTCTCTCTCTCTCTCTTTCTTTCTTTTTTATTTTTCTTTCTTCTTTCTGCCTTTTTGAGACAGTGTCTTAGTATGCATTTCAGGCTGGCATTGAGCTCAGTTTTGTAGCCCAGACTGGTCTCGAACTCACACTGATCCTCCTGCCTCAGCCTCCCAAGTGCTGGGATTACAGGTGTGGGCCACCATGATCAGCTTGTGCATTTCTCTTTACTCACCATAATTTTTCATAGCCTGCAAACAGAAGTTTCATTCCACAGGGCAATTGTGTCAGTTGTCAGTTATGGGGAAATTTTTTTTATATGCTATCTCAGGTATTTTGTTTTATTTTTTCGTGATATCTCTTTCATTTTTATTACATTTAATAAGAAATAACAATGTGACAGTTTCCAAACACATTAGTAGTACATTTCCAAAATTTGATTCAATGCATGTTGTTGTTGTGCTGTTAGTTATACAGAGTACAGTGTGTAGATGTTATAATTTTTCTAATCATTATTGGTACAGAAAATTTTTTTCTCATTGAACTAAGAGAAAGTAGTTGTATACATAATCCAATGTTTGATAATCGCAGTGGGTTACTGGTAAAACTGGTAATGTTGGAAGCTGTTGATTTAAGCCTTTTACAGCTCAGCCTTCTAATCTAGCTTTCTGTTTTATGCCTTGTGGTTAAACTTTTTTGCTGGGTGGCTGAGGGCAAGTTTAAGCACGATCTGTATAGCAAAACATGTAACTTTTGTATCTCCCAAGGTCAGTCAAATCCCCTCAGGATTAACTTTGTAACTATGCACTATGCTTTGTAAAACTGTTGTCAGTGTCAGCCACCTGGATGAGTCTTTTAGATGTGTGCTGCTTCTAATGCAATTTCAGTTACTGCTATACTCTCTCTCTCTCTCTCTCTCTCTCTCTCTCTCTCTCTCTCTCGTAAATGGCTTGTTTACAAGAAAACAACAAAAGAGTATTAAATGAGAGTAAGAGACTAGGAAAAATATCTCAGGTATTTTGTCACAGCAGTGGAAAATTAACACAGACTCCAATATCATTATTTGTTAATGCAAAGCAGAAAAAGCTGTAGTAGGTAGAGAGGTGACTATTTGCAGTTCTCTATGAAACTTATATTATTTGTCACTAATTACAGACAACTTAAATGTATTTTATTGAGTAGATCCTGCTAGCTGCCATTTCTTAGGTTATTTGGATAGTATACATTTTACTAAATAGTGAAAGATTAAGTAATCATCCAGATCATGCTCTGGCAATTCATATGTCAATGTGTCATGCTTTCACAATTGTTTTCCCCAAATTATCACCTTGCAGCATTCCCATAAATGCAGCTGGCATGTTTTCAAATCCTTTGATAGTGTGTTCTTGATACTGGATTTTGCCTTCTACGGTCCATTTCATCAACTCTTTCAGCACCTTCTCTCGGACTTCTTCTTGCCACTTGGTGGCCAGAAACCCTTCCATGTGGAGTTGCTTATAGATAACACTCTCTGGGGGCAGACCTGGGGGAAGTGCGCCGGTGCAGTTATACACAGAGATGGCCACGCAGATCGCAACTCTTCCAAAGTCCTTCATCTGGGGTATAACGACATTTGAGAACTGTCCACCTACATTATCAAAGTAGCAATCATAACCATCAGGGGCAGCTTTTCTCACTGTTTCTTCCAAGGAATGTACTGTCTTGTAGTTAAAGTTCACATCAAATCCAACTTGTCTGAGATAGGCAACCTTCTCATCAGAGCCTGCAGCTCCAACAACTTTGCAGCCCTTGATCTTAGCTATCTACCCTGCAACAGAGCCCACTGCTCCTGGTGCTGCATTAACCAGCACGGTTTCTCCACCCTTCACGCCACAGACATGCAGCAGGCCAATGTAAGCAGTTAGGCCTGGTATGCCAACTGTCCCCAGGGTCAAAGACAGTGGTAATGTATCTGGCCACTCTGCAGACAATTTATCCAGTCCTTTCCCATCAGAAATGGAATGGCTTGTCCAGCCTAAAAGAGCCACTATGATAGTTCCTGTTGGGAAGGCTGAGTTTTTACTTTCCACAACTCTGGCCACTTGGCGCCCCATCATCGTATCACCCTCCTTCAAATACTTGGATTGAATTCTCATGTAAGGGTCCACAGAGAGAAATAAGGCTTTGAGCAGGACCACTCCATTTTTTAAGGGTGGGAGCTCAGTAGTCTTCAGCTCAAAGTCACTCTGAGTAGGCTTGCCCTGAAAGTGCTTTTTCAGGGTCCAGAGCTTAGCACGAACCATCATGAGGCTCTTTCTGGACTCTTCCAAGTAGGAGCCAGCGTTCCTGCTTCTGAGGCACCTCAGGCTTTACAACTCAGCAAAATCAATGACTTTGTCATCAGCGAGAGGGCACAGGAGGAGGCTGCAGAGGAGCTCAAGGAAGAGTCTCTGGAGTTCGCAGCTCTCTGCTTGGTGGAGCTTCTTGTCTCAGCGCATCCCTAGTCGTCTTCCATGCCCTGCGTTGCGCGCCACTTGTTGTGCTGTTCTGGTGTCAGTGCCAAAAGAAACGACGAGAAACCTGATGAATTTAGTTCAGAGGACTCACCGAGATTTGTCTCTCTCAAAGTGAGCAAGTTATGGGGAAATTTTAAGGCAGCCTCAGTGAAGCCAATGGTTTTAAAATAATGTCATTGCTTCACTGTAAGAAAACAATTAAAATTCCCATACCAATTCAACACAAATATTCTGTATCTATATATCTGTAGATATAGATCTATCTATCTATCTATCTATCTATCTATCTATCTATCTATCTATGTATAATGAGCAAGAGAATAGAAACATATGAATGCAATAAGTAATGGAGGAGGAAGCAGAGTGTGAAAACTCACTCCAAATGGGGAATTACAGGTTCCAGCCCAGACCCAAACTGCACCGCTGGGAGCCGAGCCCGCACGCCGGCCGCGGGTAAGCCCCCTGCGCCACTCTGCCCCGCCTCTGCGTTCCCGCGACTAACTTCCTGTTCCAGCCCAGACCCAAACCGCACCACTGGGAGCCGAGC